>PVJC01006197.1:0-55893 GCA_004026665.1 Murina feae | reverse complement strand
CAATGGGAGGGTTGGGTGGGTGGGGAGCCTATGGGTGGGGTGGCAGGTGGTGTGGGGGTGGGGAGCCTGATCAGTGGGTGGCAGGTGATGTGTGTGGGGTGGGTGGGGCGAGATGTGCGGGTGGCAGGTGGCAGGTGGCAGGTTGTGTGGGCACAGGCTGGGCTGTGGGACCCCCGAGTGCACAAATTTTTGTGCACCGGGCCCCTAGTCTATAATAATAAAAGCATAATATGCAAATTGACCGAACAGCAGAATGACCATCTGGATGACCTTCCAAATGACCATGCTATGACATGCACTGGCGCCAGGCTAGCCAAGGCAGATACAATGCGATTGGTCCGCCCCCCCCCCCCGCCCCCCCGTCGCCACATGATCACCCCACAGAGGGAGGCCCAGGCCAGCCGAGCCCACAGAGGGAGGCAACCAGTGGTGGGAGAGTGGGCACAGCACTGCATAGATGTGAACATTTTTGTCCATATAATCAGGATGTAATCCTCTTTCCTAGGTCATTCTATATTCGGAGGGATTTGAATCCAGTAAAATATTGGCAAGGAAAATGACTCAGATGTATAAGCTTTGCAGTGAACAGCTCTCTCAGCAAGATCACTACGACTTCGGCATGAGGGCCGTGAAGTCGGTGCTGGTCATGGCCGGGTAAGGAACCGAGGCGGCCAGCAGCGAGACATCAGAACGTGCAAACACGCTCCGTGCGCAACTCAGGAACGGCTCTTAAAGCAGCACAGGAAGTGATTAATAAGTGTCAGCTGCTGCTGTTGTTGTCATTCTCACCTTAACACGCCCATTCACGGTGAAATGGGCATCTCTGCTCAGCCCGTGACAGCTCTTCACTGTGTGTCCTACATGGCTGCCCCCAGACTGGACCTGAATCTAAACTGGGCTTCGAGGAACTTTCATTTCCCCCTGAGCTTGTGACATACTCTGGGCTTGAGTGTGCAAAAGCTTTCCCCAGAGTAAAATCGATGCCTCCCCTTAAAAGGCACACGGTTTGTTATGCATATTCAGCAGTTAGGTCAGACCTGTCACCTGACAAAGTAGGAACATTCGAAACACTTCAGTTCTAACGTTCTGTCATTCGTCCGGGCTCTCGTCCGAGACTTCACCTCTGTCCTTACTGTATGGTCCAAGGTGGAGCTGCTTTCTGGTCTCCGGTAAAGCGCAAGCCTTTTCTCTTTTCAGCCCCCAACTTCTCCCTTCAGATCTTCTTGAAACTCCTGCCTCTGGGATCTCCAGACTGTCCAGTCTCTAAGGACTGCCTCCTCTCTTGTCCTTCTTCTCAGGCCATGACTTGCTGCTCTGGATTCTGCACCTCCAGGGTCCTTCAGCCTGGCTCCTGTATCCTTGGGTTTTCCACAAATATCTCTGCCCTTCCATAAACTCTGTTCTTTCCTTGAGAGAGGTTCAAGGAAAGAACAGAGGGTACGGAAAGATACTTGTGTTTCTCCTTTATGTAGGATTGATCCTGAAGGAGACCGCTGGTATTCAGACTACTTAGAGAAAGACCTCAACTGCCGCACAGTGGGCAAGACAGAAAAATGAGCAGTTGTCTAGGATATGATGTGAGGGCAACCATAGGGCTTTGCCCAAGGTTTGCCATGAGGGATGGAGGAACCTTCTAGAGGAGGGAGTAATTGGGTTGGGTTTCGAAGGGTCAATAAGAGCCAGCGACGGAGCCAGACAGAGTGTTCTGAGCTGAGAAGCAGGAAGTCCCAGGGATGTTCATCATCATGATGCATCCAAGGGGTGCATGCAAATTCAGGGAGGACTGATGCGGGAGTTTGAGAAAAAATGTCCCTGTCATCGTTCTCAAGGCTGTGCCTGACTCCTGCGCACGCTCTGATGGAGCTGGACACTCGGGGCGAAGGGGACACACTCCTCCCCTTTCAGCAGGAACCTGCAGCGGGGGGTCCCCCTCTCCCCCCACAGCCCATGGGTTTGGAAAATCACATTCAGTACTATGTTCTCACAAATGTCATCTGAATTATCCTTTTACATTTAGGTCTTTAAAAAGAGAGAACCCAGAACTAAGTGAAGATGTGGTGCTGATAAGAGCACTGCGAGACTCCAACTTGCCCAAGTTCCTAACAGATGACGCTATTCTGTTCAGGTAAGTTTCTAGATGTTACAGAATAAAGCATAGCTGCTATGTAGAGGTCATGGACAGGCTTCTTGTAAACAGGTCTGTCTCTAACAAGGTAATAACTCTCTCATCTTTTCTAGAGATACTTATTGCCATTTTTTTAAAAAAACACACTAGTTTAAAATAAAGGCACTAGCCCTAGGCAGTTTGGCTCAATGGATAGAGTGTCAGCCTGCAGACTGAAGGGTCCTCCTGGGTTCAATTCCGGTCAAGGGCACATACCCCGGTTGCAGGCTCTGGCCTTGGTCAAGACACATGTGGGAGGCAACCAATTGAAGTGTCTCTCTCACATCGATGTTTCTCTATCTCTCCAAAAACCAATGGAAAAATACCCTTGGGTGAGGATTAACCAAAATAAATAAATAAATAAATAAAATAAAGGCACTAAAATTTTATTAGCCTTCCAATTATTTGTGAATGTTTTTTTTCCCCCAAAATATTGATCATCAGGCTGTGTGCTATATAAATTAGTACTGGTTATGAATTCCAGACCTAAGAAATTTCCCATCCACCCAAGAAATCAGATTTGAGCTTAACATAAATCGATTGCCTTTATCTATGTATTTCCACTTCTATTAATTAGTTGTATATTTATCTAAGACATACATGTAGTCGTTTTCAAAATAAAATGTCGTAAATTAATCTCATGAAAAGCAGTAGTTCGCTGCCCTTCTCCAACTTACCAAAGGCAAATAATTTTTTCCATTAATTAATTGATTCATTTATTCACTTTACTATTTCCCTTCATATTTTTAGTACCACGTTTTTGTCATTTCTTGATTTTTCAGTTTTAGATATTACCCATTATGCACATGCAGCTCTTCCCCTCGACCTGCCCTCTCCATACTGTAGTCATATTGCAATATAACCTAAGCAAAATATCTGGGATTTCAGTGCTTTATCATAGCTATGTAAACATTATCCACTGCTGAACTATATTGTCATTATTAAATTATATAGCTTTTTATTCTCCATTTATTATCATCATTCTTATTTTTCAATCCTTTACTTACTTCCTATAAACTTATCATTAATTTGTCTCCAAATTCCAGCTGTGTGTAAATTCTCTAAAAGCAAACAAACAATTGAAATATTCTATTGAATTTGCCTCTTTGGAGCCCTCTGTCCTGCTCTGCTCTGGGCTGCTTACCCATGACTCCTGGTGCACATCTCTTATCAGGGATGTCCTTGATGACTGTGCTGGGATTCCCTTTGTCCTTGTCTTCCATCAGTGCCTCTGTTTCTCAGAACGTGTCTTCTCCTTTTGGGAGAATACAATGACGAAGATGTCTCTGCATTTATCTTTGCACACTTATGATATTTCTATCATTGAGATTCCTGGAAGTAAGTTTGCTAGGTCATAGGGCAAGAGGCATTTTTAATTTAGTTAGTCTATTGAGATGTCCTCCAAAGACAATTTACATTTATATAAATGGTTTTATGAAAATGCCCATTTCCCCTTAAGTATTTTAATGAGAGACCAAAAGTCTTTAATGCGTGCATCTTTAATTGTTAGTATCATTTCTTAAGTTCATGAGTCATGTATATTTATTATTCTAAGAGCATTTTTTTCTATTTTATTTATTGATTTTTTGGGGAGTCATAAATTCTATCTGGTATAGGAACTGGGAATATTTCTCCATCATTCATTCTTTAAGTTTGTATATAAAACCTTTTATCTCGCAGAAGATTATTTTTTACTCATTTTTTTCACTATCACCATTTTTTAGTTATGGATATCCTCTTTCTTAGAAAGACCTTACCACAGTGGTACAAAATTCATCTCTTATATTTTTATCTAGTACCTTTGTGGTCATTTTATATTAAGGTCTCAAATGCATTTGTGTATATAGTTTAATCCAGGGATTTAACTTCTTTTTTACCCATAGAAACACACCACATTAACTGTTTCCTGCTGAAAGTCCAATTTTTCCTTTACTCCCTTTCTTACCTAGTATTACTTTTCTAGTTTTATTTCCATATTATTTTTATGAGTATACATATACAGTTATAAGTACATATGTGTGCATTTGGGAAAAGTTGAGTTAGAAAATGATGTTAGAAATAAACTTCACCTTGACACTATACCATCTACTGTGGACAATATGGAAACATAAGAGATATTGCTTATCTCCAAAGGTTCCCAATATACTTAAGAAAATTGGTCTACAGTACAAGAAACAAGCAAAATCTAGCACAATATCAGAGAAATTATAGCTTCTGGTATACAACGCAGGATATACTAATACTGTGCGTGTTTGGAAGAAAAGATCAATAAGAAAAATAAGGTTCATTTTAATGTTTAATCAATTAATTGTAACAAATATGGGGGAAAGTCAATGACCAGTGGTTCTTAATTGATTTTATTTTTTTAATTTCAGTGGAATCATATCTGACCTTTTCCCTGGAGTCCAAATTCCAGAACATGATTATGGCATATTGCAGTCAACAATTATAGATGTCATGACTGGGCAAAATCTCCAGCCTGAGACATGTATGGTTAAAAAAGTGATACAGTTCTATGAAACTATGCTGGTAAGGCATGGTGTGATGTTAGTTGGACCAACTGGAGGTGGCAAGACCACAGTTTACCGAGTACTTGCAGAAACTTTAGGGAGTTTGAGAAAAATTGGTGCAGAGAATCCCTTTTACCAGCCAGTGAAAACATACGTTCTCAATCCTAAATCCATTACAATGGGTGAGTTATATGGTGAAGTGAACAGTGTAACCTTGGAGTGGAAGGATGGTTTGATGGCCCTGAGTGTCCGAGCAGCGGTGCAGGACACTTCGGAAGACCATAAGTGGATCATCAGCGATGGGCCAGTGGATGCTCTTTGGATTGAAAACATGAATACCGTGTTGGATGACAACAAGATGCTCTGCCTGGCTAACAGCGAGAGGATCAAACTCACACCTCAAATCCACATGCTTTTTGAGGTAAATATGTTATCAGGAAGCTGAGGTATTCCTTTCCCCATTGAGTACTGTGGGCAGAGTGCTCACGATATCTTCAGAAAAACAGAATTTTCTGAGACTCATGCAAGAGAATGAATGATTTTTTATTTGCATGGAATTACATCCTTGGGTTTCCAAAGTCCCCATTTCCCTAAAGAAGTGTAGAAGCAAAGCCAGCATCCAGATTTTCCATTCCATGTTGCAGCCGGGTCCAGTTCATCATCAGGCGAGTGACAGTCCATTAATCCACTGTGTGTGTATGTGGGGGGGGGGGGCACGGTCCACATGGCTGTGGGCCAGGTTGGCAAATGCAGGGGTTCCAAGAGAGCACGCCCTCTGCAACAAGATCCCAAGGGCACAAGAGCAACAAGAAAGGCACACTCCCTTATTTAGGGAACTCAATATCCCAAATTTCACACCCTTGAAGCGGCCATGCCCATCCTGGCCGATGACCTGTTCCCAGGTGTGACTGACAGTGGCACCTTCACTGGTCACCCCAGCTTTACCGGGCATGCTTCTGTCTTTTCTTGGTTGGACCTCTGGAAGTGTAAATGTGTAGCTTCCTGATGAAGCTGCCCAGATGGCATGCCTATAATCTTTGGCCTTCCTTTTGCTCCTTTCCTGTTATTAATAACTCTTAGGTACTTATTATGCCATACTGTGGAGTGAAGCAATCATTTGTTAGGTTGGCATACCACCATCATTATTTTCTCACCCTGATGTATCACTTACTATCTGTAAGGCCCACCATGGCGTTTTGTTTATGTACCAAATACTTACTACATTGTCTTTTTGTAATGCATTGTCCATCCTGACAGCCAGAGTCTCTCAAACATTCCTGTCTCTCTATAAACAGGAACGGCAGTAAATTCTCGCTTCCCCAGCACTTGTTTCTTTTCCTTTGGAAGTATTCCATTTATATATAGATGAATTCGCATGATTTGAAATTCACTTAACGTGAATAAATTACCCCAGTGAGGTCTGAATATTTGATGGAGGGTTTGAAAGAGAAATGTGGACCAATTACAGTGATAAAATGTTACAGAAGATTATAGCCCTTGTGTGTTCATTCATCAAACATTGATTGGATGCCTGCTACATGCTAGGTTTTAGACTTAAGTGTTAGCACAAGAATGAAACAAGGAAAAGGAGAAAAGAGAAGGAATCTGACAGTATCCTCCTGTCATTGTGGGGTCTTTCCACCTTATCCTTCACTTAATGTGCCTTGCCTATGTCTGATTACTTACAGCTCTCCCACTGTCTTCCACATAAAGCCTTTCAGCGTTGAGCTTTGAGCACGATTCATTAACATTGAAGGTGCCTTAATAAGGAAATATCACGTTAGCTGTTTCCTGTTTAACTCTCTTCCATTTTAGGTGCAAGACCTAAAGGTTGCCTCTCCTGCCACAGTCAGTCGATGCGGGATGGTGTTTGTGGATCCCGAGGAACTGAAATGGATGCCTTACGTTAAAACCTGGATGACGGGCATTTCTAAAAAAGTGAGTGCAACCCGGTACTCCCCAGGGTCCCCGTCCTGAGGGCTCGCGCTTCCCTTGAGCGCCCAGGTTATAATAACACAGGGCTTCATTGGGCTTGATGGAGGGGGATTCTCCAGAAATGTTTATATACGCCCCACGTCTGCCCTCTTTGTTTATGACCTCGGCCTGCCAGGCTGCCTGGTCACTCTGCCTGCTCTGCCTGGCTTCTGCCCAGATTGGTTCGTCTCGAGGACAAACACAAACCGCTTCCCCGACTCCTCCAAAAAACGGCTAGAATAGGCTGGGGCATTACAAAGGATGACAGAAGGCTCACTGGGGCATTACAAAGGATGACAGAAGGCTCGAGATCGGAGAGGGGTCACAGTGAAGAAGAGGGTATGGCAGTCCATGTGCCAGCTGTCATCGTCTTTAGATGTTAGGGAGCCATAGCACCTCTGAGAGCCAAAGAGAAGAGAAACCCAGTTTACTCCCACTCAGACCCAGGTCATGTCCCAGACACATTCTCACCTCAGAAGTATCGTTCCACCCCAAGTGAAGAAAGGCTCTCACATTGTTACTCACAACAGCTCAATTCCATAGCGCCTTATTTAACACGCCGTCTTTCGAAGTATTTTGTCCCATCCCAGCCCCCACTCCAAAAAAAGCCATCTTGTTTCTCCCTCTCCCTGCCCAAACGTGAATTAGGTAACTATCGCTGTCCCCATTCTTAGGCTTCAACATTTCAGTAGGACTGTGGTCTGGTCTCAGAGTACGTTAGCACAGAAAGTGCTTTTCAGAATTGAGAACCTAGCATGGCTACTGGCATAAGATCTTAAACCTTCCCAAATTCACTTTTTAAAAATTAATAGACTTTATTACTTATAGCACTTTTAGGTTTACAGGAAATTTTAACAGAGTACAGAGTTCTCTTTTTCTCCCTCTCCTCCAAACATAATTTCCCTATTATTAGCATCTTGCATTGCTGTGGTGCATTTGTAAACATTGATGAATCAATATCACCAATGCATCATTGATATTGTTATATTGTGGATATATTATTGGTGTGTCAATATTGACACATTGTTGATACGTCATCAATAATGTTGCATTGATATATTAACTAAAGTCTATCATTTGCATTAGGGATTATTCTTTGTGTTGTGTGATTCTATGGATTTTACAAATGGATAATATCATGTAGCCACCCCTAAAGTTTTGGAATAGTTTCACTGACTTAAAAATCTGTGCTCAGTCTCTTCATCTGTCCACTCTTCCTCAACCCACCAACCATTGATCTTTACTGTCTCCATACTTTTGTCTTTTCCAGAATATCATGTAATTGGAATCATATAGTGTGTAGCTTTTTCAAATAGGCTTTTTAAATTTAGTAATATGTCTTCCTGTGGCGAAATAGCTCATTTCTATCATGGAATATTATTACATTATATAGATTTACCAAGTTTATTCATTCACCTACTGAAGGATATCTCAATTGCTTCAAAGTTTTGGCAATTATGAGTGACTATAGTTTACACTGCTGTATGACATATAGAAAAGTTAAGAGAGCGGATCCTAAGAGTTCTTACTTTCTTTTTTATTGTATTTATGTGAAATGATAGGTGTTAACTAAACTTTTGTGCTAATCATTTCACAATACAATTGACCCTTGAACAACACAGGTTTGAATTGTGCAAGTCCACTTATACGTGGATTTTTTTCAATACAGTTGGTGCCTTGTATCCATGGGTTTTGCATCTGGGAATTCAATCAAATGCAGATCAGCAACACTATTTTCCTATTCCCAACCATAGATTCCCAACCACTGATTGAAAATACTGGTTTTGACCCACAGTTGGTTGAATTAGCCATTGAATTTTCAGCTACATGGGCATTTGCACTGCATCCCCCATGTTCAAGGCTCAACTGTATGTATAAATAAAACCATCTTGCTGCATGCCTTCAGTTAATACAGTGATGTACATCAGTATTTTCAATAAAACTGGAAAAAATTAAAAACAAAAGATAGTTCCTACAAACATCTGTGTTCAGGTCTTTGTGTGGACTTAAGTTTTCAACTCATTTGGGTAAATACATAGGAGTGTGATTACTGGGTCACGTGGTAAACATGCGTTCAGCTTTATGAAAATCCACCAGGCTGTTTCCCCCAGTGGCTGTGCCAATTTGCATCCCTCCCCTCTCACCAATGAATGAGAGTTCCTACTGCTCCACATCCTCACCAGTGCAAGGGGGTATTGGTGTTTTACTAGATATTTTTTAATGTTTTCTCTTACGGTTCTTCTTAATTGTGGGAAATATCGATATAGAAGACTGCATGAAATACATATTGGCAGTGTAACGAATGATTATAAAATAAGCACTTGTGGACCCATTGCTAGATCAAGATGTAAGACATTATCAGCTACCCAAAATCTTCCCAGGTGTCCCGAGTCATAGGAGGTTTTTAATTTTTTTATTCATTTGATATCTTACTAGGGACCCGGTACAGAAAAATTTGTGCACTTGGGGGGTTCCCTCAGCCTGGCCTGTGCCCTCTCACAGTCTGGGACCCCTTGGGGGATGTCCACCTGCTGGTGTGCCTGGCCAGCCTGGGTGAGGGGCTGAGGGCCCTTTTCAGGCTGCCTCAGCCCCTTCAGGGTTCGGGTTCCTACTGAGATGCTTGGACAGCCTGGGTGAGGGGCTGATGGCTGTTTGCAGGCTGGCCACAGCTTCCATTGACCCAAGGTCCCAACAAGGCTGGCTGGAAGCAAGTTTCTGGGGTTTATTTATCTTCTGTAATAGAAACTTTGTTGCCTTGAGCAGAGGCCTAGTCAGGCAATGAAGCCTCCTGTTTGCTTCAGCTCTGTGGCTTCTATAATTGAAACATTGTTGCCTTGAGCAGAGGCCCAGCTGGTCTAGGCAGGCAGCTTCAACTCCATCGCTGGTGCAATGGAAGACTCCTGTTTGCTCTAGCTTCGTCACTGCTGGCCACCATCTTGGCTGGGTTAATTTGCATACAGCCACTCTGATTGGCTGGTAGATGTGGCTTGGCTGGTGGGCGTGACTTAGGTGTCTTGGAATGATGGTTAATTTGCATATTACTCTTTTATTAGATTAAATTACATTTATACCCTTTAGTCTGAAAGCCACAACATGCATTATAAAGATGTAAACCAACCCATTTCTAAGCTTAATTACATATTTCATCTGGTCTTGCTAAAATATTATTTCTTTGTTTTATTTTCAGCTGAATGAGGAAACCCAAGAATATATATTGAACCTTTTCCGTTATGTTGATGAAGGTTTACATTTTATCAATAAAAAATGCAGCCAAGCGATCCCGCAAGTAGACATTAGCAAAGTGACTACACTCTGCTGCTTATTTGAGTCTTTAATATTTGAGAAAGATGGAATTAATTTCACACTGGTATGGAAGGTTTTATTACTTCAATACAGCTAGAAAATGAGATTGTTGTATAGCTCCTTTGCAAATAAATAACTCCAAATTTTCTGTAATATGATCAGTTTTCAAGTTAACTTTGCAGGAGACTAATGATTATGATAAGCAGATTAATAGAATCGAAAAGTTGGAAGGAGTGTTAGAAAGCCTATGGCTTGCTCTTATACTCAATGCTTAAATTCCCTTACAGTCTACCACTTCTAATATGTGTCTGTCAGCAGCTGCTTAAATACCTTCACACAGGCATAAACAACCTGGAGATTAGTTCTTCGGACACTCCTTGCTGTTCACTTTCTCATCAGAGTATTTAACTTTGCACTACTATAAAACATCACTTTGTGAACCATTAAATTAAATATAGGTAACATATGCTGTGCTCTTTTTTCTTTTCTTTTTTCTTTATTGATTAAGGTATTACATGTGTGTCCTTATCCCTCCTTTACCTGTCTGTGTCCATTGGTTAGGCTTATATGCATGCATACAAGTCCTTTGGTTGATCTCTTTCTTAAATGTATGAGTATACACACACACACAACCCACAACAGACTTTTGATTTTGCAATGTAGGATTCTTTTTATGTTAACGTAAAATATTAAAAGTCTTTCTCTTTGTTCTTTCAGGAACAAACAAAACTGAACACAATGCTATGTCAGACTTTTATATTCTGTTATTTATGGTCTTTGGGTGGAAATCTAACTGAAAACTATGCAGATTCTTTTGATACATTTATTAGAACACAGTTTGATGACAATCCTGATGCCAGGGTAAGAGCCAAATAAGTTTAATTTTAACATGTTAGTTCTAAATCATTAAAACTGAACTTCAAGACTAAAACCTTAAAAGCCTTCATTCTACTGCAAATGTAAATTCTTCACTGAAAGAATTTCTAAAATCACTCACTTTTTTTAGCCATGGATAACATTTATTGTATTAAATTTTTTAGGAGTCCTCTCTGGCCATATGAAGAAATTAATGTATAAAACTATAAAAAAATTCCATACTATAAATGAATATTGAATTCCAGTTAGGAAACTTATTCTTCACAGTGTTATGGTGTAGCTATTCTGAACCTACTTCCTGTACATTCAAAGATTGAGCAAATGAATAAATGTGCTGAGGATAATGGAAACAGGTTTCTCACTATAGGAGAAGGGATTTAGAGAGGTGGAATGCACGCTGTGTCGTTTTATTACATTCAGAGATATTGGGGCTCATGGATTCAAATACATGAATATATATATATATGAATATATATATATGAATATATATGAATATATATATGAATATATATATATTCCACACGCATAAATTTTGTAGTTCTGTATACGAGAGGAACTAGAAGCAATGACACTTTCATGGCAGTGCTAATTCCTAAATACTTTTCTCCACAAAAGGAAGCTGAGGCTCCTTCGTGAAAACAGCAGCTTATTCCAGGACTGGGGCAGGGAAAGTGCAAGTGAGAGCAGAACATCTTCTTATGTCAGACACTGAAGGAAGCGCTCAGGGAGCGGCGGGACATGGCGAAAGAACCCAGGAGCCAGTTTGGAGGGGCTCCCACTTGTCACATCTGGGCAGATTTTGGCATCAAAATAAAAAACGATAGCCTTTGAAAGACAAAAGTTATGTTATACCTCAAAAGTGTTGTTTTTTTTCTTAAAAATAGAATAGAAAATAGAGTGAATTGCAGATAATGGGTGTAAATAGCACACATACTTGTACACACACATATACTAGTCTGTATGTACTAGGTCACCTTGTAAAATGGATTTCCTACTGAGTCGCTGTCAAATCTTGAAACACCGCTGCTCTGTACAGCTACCAGAATGAACCTTCTGAAATGCAATGGAATCCTGTCACCCACCTGCTTAGAATCCTTTACTGAACTCTTGCTCCAAACTCTACAAAGTGAGGCTTTTCATAACCTGGCCCCTGGCCGTGTTCCCCGACCTCTCACTGTGTGCAGTGCTCTCATAGTTCCCAGCATGCATGGCACTTTCCATGGCTTCCACCTCCTGACCTGTTTTCTAAACCTGACTCCTGACCCCTAATTCCCTGCTTCCTCATCCCCCAGCCCCAACCCCTTTCCTTCTCTGCCATCTGACTCTTGCTTGTCCTTCTTAAATCTTCAACTACTCTGCAAATAGGAATGAGCCATCCCTCCTGTGTGGACGTACTAAAGTCCATTAGAACCCTTTTTTTCTCTGTGGGTAACAACTAATGCTCTGTGTCCCCCATGTGAATTTCAGGGTCACTGAAGGCAGAGGCTGGGTCTCGTTCAGCACTTGACCCCAGCACCAAGCACAGCATTTGTCACAAGTAAACCCCTGAATGTTGAATTGCATTGAAAATGCTTTACAATTCTAATATGGGGTTTTAATACAATCACCATGTCAGATTTTTTTTTGTTGTTGTTTAGTAT
Organism: Murina feae; assembly: GCA_004026665.1. NCBI lineage: Eukaryota > Metazoa > Chordata > Mammalia > Chiroptera > Vespertilionidae > Murina > Murina feae. The sequence goes on along the minus strand of PVJC01006197.1, from coordinate 43,426 downwards.
GCGTTGTGTTGCATGATTATGTTTAAAGGATTAACTTGGTACTAAAACCGCTACTTCTCTACAAAGAAAAAAGAAATCCAAATCCATTCATGTTCTATGATTGCCTTTGTTTATGCATGAACATTTCCTATTGCAAATAGCGCTTAATGTGATCCTTTAGCTTCCCAGTTCTGGCGATCTGTGGAGCATTTACATGGACTTCGAAACCAAACGGCTGGACCCCTGGGAACGAATCATACCCACCTTCAAGTACAGCCGCAATGTCCCATTTTTTGAAATGCTTGTCCCCACAGTAGACACAGTGCGCTTTGGATATCTAATGGAAAAACTACTGGCGGTCAGGCATTCGGTATTATTTACTGGGACAACTGGCGTTGGCAAGGTAGGAAACCTTCTGCAAACAAGGTCTCCCCCCAACTGAGGGTGTGGCGCACCTAGAATCGTAAGCCCCATACATAACCCATTATTTCCCAGGGAAAACTGTTGTGGATTTTGATTACTTTTTCAGAAAGAATGTCACTGAGCTGGCTCCAGACTGACCTCGGGAATTACTCCAGTTTGCCAGTTTCTGAATAAATTTCTAATGTCAATACTGTATAAACCAGAGGCTCTGGGGAACAATGTTTGGTGTTTGGGGGCTTTTATGTTGCATCCCTTGGGATTTATGGGGCTGCCACTGCGTAGATTAGGGTGGAAGCTGGCCAAGCAGTTTGTATCCCCAAATACTATTCCCTCCTGCCCATTTCCTTCTACCTCACATAGCAACAATGTTTACAAAAAAGTAGAGTATAAGGGAAGATGCTGATTGATTGGGTGTCTTTGTTTTCAGGTGAGTCCACGTAAACAGAGATTCACTTTTTCCTCTTTAAATTGTTTCCAAAAGAAGTTTGGATCCTGTGATTCTTGCTTTCAAATTGCCTTGTATAGCAACCAAGATGTATTTTGGTCTGACGCTAAACTAAAAGCATTTGCTGAGATAGAGTTGATTAGAACATTTCTTTGGCTCTAGTAAATATAATTAAACTAGAGGCCTGGTGCACAAAAATTTGTGCACTCGGAGGGAGGGGCGGGTCCCTCAGCCTGGCCTGTGCCCTCTCACAGTCTGGGACCCCTCGGGGGATGTCCACCTGCTGGTGTGCGTGGCCAGCCTGGGTGAGTGGCTGTGGCTATTTCAGTTTGCCCATAGCCCTTTCAGGGTTTGGGTCCCTACTGGGGTGCCTGGTCAGCCTGGGTTAGGAGCAGAGGGCCATTTCAGACTGCCCACGGCAACCCAAGGTCCCAGCCTGGCAAGTATCCGGGGTTTATTTATCTTCTATAATTGAAACTTTGTAGCCTTGAGTAGAGCTCAGGGCCCACAGGGCCCTGGCTTCCTCCATTGCTCAGGGCAACTCCAGCTCCGTGGCCACTGACATCTTAGTTGAGTTAATTTGCATATTTGCTCCTGATTGGTTGGTGGGTGTGGCTTGTGGGTGTAACAGAGTGAGGGTCAATTTGCAATTACTCTTTTATTTATTTTTTTATTATTTTTTTATTTATTACATACAGTTTTACAAAGATTAGTACATATATCTCTTTTTTCCCTTGCCCTTCTCCCCACCTCCCCAACCCCCCAGTGTTTTGTGTCCATTGGTTATGCTTAAACGCATGCATAAAAGTCCCTTGGCTGATCTGTTACTCTTTTATTAGATTAGATGGAATATCCAGGAAAAGAAAGACACATTTCAATCTGGTTTTACCCTCTTTCCTTTTATCCTATTCCTTACTCATTGTACTGGAATTATTACTGATTAAGACAATTGAAAATTATTATAGCGAATGTGACATCATTAACATTTGTTTAAATTTAAAGTCTGTTATTGCAAAAGGATTGCTAAATAGAATTCAAGAATCAGCTGGCTATGTTCCTGTTTATCTAAATTTTTCTGCTCAAACATCATCTGTAAGAACACAAGAGATCATTGAATCAAAACTGGAAAGGAAAAGAAAAAATATTCTAGGTAAGAATTACCATTTTCATTTGTCTCACAAATTAAGTTAGTAAGTAACAAAAACGGGGCATATACTAAAATTATAATTGGATATTTTCTTTACTTAATTTAGCTGTAAATGTGATTTTGTTAATGGCATTCTTTCCTGTGCTAACACCTCTAGATATCTTCCTGTTAACAAGCAAGTAGTTTACTTCTATCATCATCTTCAACTCACATCTTCAGTCTCTGCCTTTCCCTGGCTCTCCCTCCCTACTCATGCTCTGCTTTCAAACCTGCATTAATGGCCCTTTATTTATTTATTTTTTATGTTTGCGTGTGCACGTTATTTATTTACTAATTCTTTATTGTTGAAAGTATTATATATGTCCCCCTTCCCCCCCATTGACCTCCTCCAGCCCTTCCCTGCCCCTCCCCCACACCCCAAGCCCTCACCACCCCATTGTCAGTGTCCATGGTCCATGCATATATGCATACAAGGTCCTTGGTTGATTACCTCCCACCTACCCACCCTCCCCCACTTCCCCTTTATTTTAAACAAACAAAACAACCTGTGTATACCTGATGCATCGAGTTATCTGAACTCAGTAGAGAATAAACATGAAACTGTTTTGTTTTTACTTCAGTCAGTGCTTTCAGCCAGGCTTTGTGGGGTCTCCCTCTCCCCCTCCTTATCAACTGCTTAGATAACTAGCATATAACTCTTTGGTCACTTTCTGCTGTTTTGAGGCTGGTTCAATGTAAGGCTTCGATCCCAAATCCAATCCAAAGCTCTTCCTCTTCTCTGTCATAAGCCAGACTTGTGGCTCCAGGTGCCGGAGGTGAAGAGGGGCAGGAGGTTCTGGTGTGCTGGGAAGGGAAGAGGAGAAGAAAGGACAAGGGGCCTCTCCCTACCTGGTGTGTAGATGGGCGTCTGTGTGGACTGTCCCTACTTCTCTGGCTGGCACCAAATGGCTGCCCATGCTCATCTGTGTGGTAGTTTTCAGGAGCTGCTCTCGAGGGACTTCCAGAAAAGTTGAGCGTAGGTCAAGCACTGGCCCCCCATTGGAAGGTTCCCTGATATTGGAAATCAGGGTCTCGGCTCCCTACATCCTGCAGCTCTTGTTTCTGGGCTCCACTTGCCCAGCTCACAGCCCTCCTGGTGGAGGACTAGCCAGAGCTCAAGCACAGCTGCCTTCCACATTACGCACAATCTAATGGGTCCTACTCTACCAAGCGGTGGGGATACCAGCTGCCTCTGCTCCAGTGTGCCTGCTCAGTAGACACAGGGCAATGGATGCCAGTCTTTCTTGTAGGGGTCCCAAGTCTTTTATTTTTTAAATCTTTATTGTTGAAAGTATTACATATGTCTCCTTTTCCCTCATTGACCTCTCCCAGCCTGCCCTGCCCCCCACCCCAGGCCTTCACCACCCTATTCTGGGGTTATGCATATATGCATACCAGTTCGTTGATTGATCTTTTCCCACCCACCCATCCTCCCCTGCCTTCCCTCTGGCAGTGTGTATTGGTTTTCTTTGAGTTAAATATGGCTTCGTCCAGCTCCACTGTGCTGGATTTCCTGTTGTGATCTGGGTGTGTTTCAATATTTGACAATCTGTTGGGTGCTTCTATGTCTTTGGATCTAGTTTTGTTCATCAGTGTATGTTGCTCACTAGATTCCACATATGAGTGAGATTGTGTGGTCCTTATCTTTCTCTGACTGGCTTATTTTGCTTAGCATAATGCTCTCCAGGTCCATCCAAGCTGTTACAAATGGTAAGAGTTCTTCCTTTTTTACTGCTGCATAGTATTCCATTGTGTAGATGTACCACTGGTTTTATAATCCACTCTTCTGCTGATGGGCACTTAGGCTGTTTCCAACGCTTAGCCAAGTCTTTATGAATGATTATCTTAGAAGTCCTCCCCACCTGCTGTCCAGCTTCTTGGTTTCCAGAGACTGGAGGATGGAGTGGGACACTGAGTTTGGCTCAGTGACCTTGGAATTGTCGAGTGCTGGATGCCAGCGTAGGTTGAGTCACCTCCTCTGCTTACATTGTTTTCTTCTCTCTGTTATTACCCACCCTTTTTTCTGAAAAGTGTGTATATTGGTTTTCTTTGAGTTAAATATGGCTTCATCCAGCTCCACTGTGCTGGATTTCCTGTTGTGATCTGGGTGTGTTTCAATATCTAGCCCTATTTTCCCTGCAAGGGTGGTGAGATGGCATTTCTAGGAAGAAGGCTTTGGAGTTCTGCTTCCTGCTATGGAAAAAAAAATGCCCTTCCTCACCCCATGCTCAGGCCACAGGTTGGTGAGGGCAGAGGCTGGGATTGAGAGAGATCAGGACCTAACCAGAGAGCTGGCATCATGGTGCACCTCTGAGAGTGAGGGTGAGCCAGTTCCTGGCAAGTGGACATCCAGCCACACCTCCTGGCAGGGGCCTGGATGGAGGCAGAGGGAGGTCTCTCCTCCTCGAGGCGGGACTCCGCTAGGGCCTCCTCCCCCCTGAGAGAACTGAGCTCGTTATGACTCACGGGTGTTTGTTGAGTCCAAAACCTTACCTAAACTCTGTTTTACGTTTTCCAAAGGCAAGTCATAATTCTTAAACCAAATTCATTGTATGTACCCAGGAGCGCCAAGAAACAAACGCATTGTGATTTTCGTTGACGATTTAAATATGCCCAGACTGGACCGCTACGGCTCTCAGCCCCCGATCGAATTGCTTCGGCAGTATCAAGATTTTGGTGGATTTTATGACAGAAACAAACTCTTTTGGAAAGACATACAGGTTGCTTTTGGTTTTAAGTTACTTTTGTATGTTTACATTGAAACAGCGAGGAAATATGTGTATGACAGTGATTTTCGACCTGTTTCATCTCATGCACGCCTAAAGTAATTACTAAGATTTTGCAACACACCAAAAAAATATGCTATATTTTTTGTCAGGTTGACAAAAAATAATTTTGATTGATTTACAAAAAATAATAGTAGTAATAGTTACCTACCTTTTTGCTCCAAAGTGATTTTTTTTTAAGTCAGTTGCTTATAAGTTGTATATAAGGGTTTCTGGTATCAAGATTTAACCAATTAGACGCAGCCTTATTATGCAGCGTGATCAATAAGATGAAATCCTGTTATATGACCTATATATTTATGGTTCAAGATACGGCTGTTGTCAGTTTTTTATTTGACCATCTAAGGGAAAAGAGGTCAGTGCGCCTGATTAAAGAGTCAGGAATTGTTTTAAAAACTCCTGCGGCACCTCAGTGTGCCACAGAACACTGGTTGAAAACCACTGGTGCGTTAGTTTGCTCAGGTCACCATAACAAAGTAGCTCAAACAACAACAAAAAAATTATCTTCTCACAATTCTAGAGGCTGGAAGTTCGAGATCAAGATGTCATCAGGATTGGTTTATTCTAAGGCCTCTCTCTTTGTCTTACAGCTGGCTGTCCTCTCCCTGTGTCTTCTCATAATCTTAGCTGTGTCCTCATCTCTGTTCAAACCTCCTCCTCTTATCCAGACACTAGTCAGATTGGATTAGGGCTCTCTTTCATGGCTCCCTTTAAATTAATTACCTCTTTAAAGACTCTATCTCCAAATACAGTCACATTTTGAGATACTGAGCATTAGGACATCAACATACGATTGGCCAGGAGGAGGAAGAGAAAGCAGTGTAGCCCATGACCTATGGCTTCAGTGTTTCCTATGTGTGGTTCAATTAATCAGTCCACGTTGAGTTCTTGCCATGCTCGATTCAGGAGATTCATGGACAAGGAGGCAGCCCCCACCTCCCAGAGGGCTCAGCTTTAGAGAGTAGATGGACATGTATTTATAAGGCAGGTTGATAAATGGAGTCAGGAGGGCACGAGGGCTGGGGCCTGAGCTGAGGATGAGAGAAGCCTTCCCAGAGGGGATGAGGTCAGAAGAGGGTTTTGCAGGCAGAGCATAGCAAACCAAGGAGAGGGAGCGTTCTGCATCTCATAGGCAAGACATGTGGCACACCACAGTGGTGTGGAATATGAACAACAATGCAACGGGAATGCAGAGGTCAGCTAAGGGGGCCATGGGTGGAATGATAAGAAATGTGGATTTATCCTCTAAGTGGGGACAGGGGGGGGCTCTGAAGGAAATGTTATGGCAATATCTCCTTGGCTGCAGGTGAGGGTGGGCTGGAGACCAGAGGCAACTGCAATATCGTGTATTGACCTATTGATGAAAATGTTACCAGAGGCTCTGAGGAACCTAACCATGTATTTCCCCTAGGAGCAATTATTCAGTGTATGTTAATTCAGTGTTCCCAGTGACTTTTATGGAACACAAGTACCACAAATAATGAGAATCCACTATAGGGGTCAAGTTAGTATATGTTGAATGAATATATTTTAACTTACGATAAAAATTCTTACTATGTTTTAAGATTAAGTTTTTGCACCGGAGTATTTATTTAAGGCAGGTGAGTTAACTGGGTGACCTTGAGTGATTTAACTAGCCAGAGCCTTCTTCTTTTTTAACCTAAAAAAATGGCATTAACAATCGTGATCTCCTGGGGTTGCTGTGAAAACCAAGTCAGACGGTGTGTTGGAAAACGTAATGCAATGCTTGCAAAGGGTAGGTCCTCAAAAATTGTTAGATCTGTGTCCTGCCATTGGGATGGACAAACCTCATCTTTCCCTTTGTTGGGTGACCCAAGTGGATTTCTCCCTGGACAGGATGTGACCATTGCATCAGCGTGTGCACCTCCAGGTGGTGGCCGCAACCCAGTGACCCCCCGCTTCATCCGACACTTCAGCATGCTGTGTCTCCCGATGCCCTCGGAGCACAGTCTGAAACAGATTTTCCAGGTGGGTGTTGACTTAAACGTAGGCAAGAAGGGAAAAGAAAACATATTTGTTCCCAAACCACCATAATCAAAGCAGTCTGTCCTCTAATCTGAACAGAAACCGGGTAAACACAGGGCCTCTGGTAGCTGGCAGGCATGCATATCACCATCCTCTGTGCTTGTGGCCTCACAGATGGTTTTAGAAAGCAGAAAGCTTGTCAAACACAGCCCCTACCAAGGCTGTACCCTGGGCCCTTGCCTTATAGTGCTCTATTTCCAGTTCTCAGCAGAGCTCACCCACTGCCCAGCCCCACCTGTGTGCTCATTTCCTGCCTGACCGCCAGGTCTGTGGGTCCATGTGCCCACCAGACACAATTCTGGTAGCCCCACAGGCCCCAGCTCCACACAACTCACAATTCACCACCTCCAGGGCCACCATCACATCCAATAGAAATAACCCCCCATATTTCTCCTACCTGTATGACCTTCCTAAGAGGCACTTTCTCATCCTTTAAATGGGGCAAAGACCTATGCCTGCCCTGCAAGATAGTCTTCATAAGCTGCTACAAGTGATTTCCAACATGGGGGCTCACTGAAAACAAATACTTTTGTTTATTTCAGAATATCTCATATGTGAGCCCCAAATCTAAAGTCACAAGGACTGACTTGCAAGCATTGATGTGCATTCTGGTGGCTTCTCCCATGTGTAACTCCAGGTTAATGGTGATGGGAATCCTATATAATAAAAGGGTAGTATGCAAATTGACCCTAACAGCAGAATGACTGGTCACTATAACACACACTGATGACCAGGGGCAGACACTCAATGCAGGAGCTGCCCCTGGTGGTCAGTGCACTCCCACAGGGGGAGCTCTGCTCAGCCACAAGCCGGGCTGACGGCTGCCAGCACAGCGGTGGTGGTGGGAGCCTCTCCAGCCTCCTCAGCAGCGCTAAGGATGTCTGACTGCAGCTTAGGCCTGCTCCCTGCTGGCAAGTGGACATCCCCCGAGGGCTCCTGGGGTGCTAGAGGGATGTCTGACTGACAGTTTAAGCCTGATCACCCAGGGAGCGGGCCTAAGCCAGCAGGTGGACATCCCCGAGGGTTCCCAGATTGCAAGAGGGAACAAGCTGGGCTGAGGACCCCCCCCCCACCAACGCCGAGTGCACAAATTTTTGTGCACCGGGCTTCTAGTTTATTATAAAAATCTATAATGATTTCCCAAGCAACTGGGGGCAGAAGGGCAAGCTAATAAATATGTTCTTTCCAACTGTGGCAAGTTATATCTGAGAAGACCAAAGATCTATAAGAGCCTGATGGGAGGATTTATTTTAAGTGAAATAGTCAGGGAAGACCTCTCTGAAGAGATGACATGTAACCTAAAACACAGAGGATGAGAAAGTCCTTCTTAAACAGCCAGCCATGAGGCAGTGGAAGGAGGTACCACGTGCAGAGACCCTGAGGGAGGAGAGAGCATGGGCATGGGTGGTAAGGCCAGTGTAGCTAGAACACCATGACCAGAGAGAGAGTAAGCTGAGGAGGCCAAGCAGGGGCAGAGCATGGACTGGCTGGTGGGTGCAGTGACTGATTTGCATAATTAAAGGTAACAGAAGGGAGACAGGAATCAAAATGGAGAGGTCAGTGGGAGATAGAGTGAAGAAGTGCAGATGGAAAAAGAGTTAGTGCTGGGATGGAATAATGTCAAGGGAAAGAGACAGACCCAACAAGTATATTCAAAATTGATTGTGAGGACAGAGAATGGGAGGTATCCAAAGTGACCTCCAAATAACTGAGGTGGGGAAACTGAAAGGTGGGGAATCTGTGGTTACGAGTAAGTTGCACTTTAAATGTATATGAAGAGGGAAGTCAATGGAATTGCTGGTCATTTGCACATAAAAATCAAGGAGGACTTCAGTTTGTTTCCAGATGAGTCTAGGCACTTCATGGCGACCCTCTGGCTCCACAGCGAGCAGCAGTCTATGTTATTCAAGAGTGCGTTTATGGTCCACTCACTGGCCAGATAGGAATGCTGCCCAGGCATCTGCAGACAATCACAGAAGACAGGAGCGAGCCCGTTCCTGAAAACATATTCTTTATTTAAAAATATATTTTTATTAATTTTTTACAGAGAGGAAGGGAGAAGAAGAGAGATAGAGAATTAGAAACATCGATGAGAGAGAAACATCAATCAGTTGCCTCCTGCACATTCCCCACTGGGGATGTGCTCACAACCAAGGTACATGCCCTTGACCAGAATCGAACCTGGGACCCTTCAGTCCGCAGACCAACGCTCCATCCACTGAGCCAAACCAGCCAGAGCGAGTACGTATTCTGAGATGAACAGAAGAGCTTAACACACAGAGCTCCTTGCACTGGAATTCACCCTCCTAGTTATTATTAGAAAACGTATCATCAGATCTGGAACATTTGAAAGATACATTTTTGGTGGGAAAATAAATCTAACCTATATGTTTCTGGTTCTAGGCCATCTTAAACGGCTTCCTGTTTGACTTTCCACCACCTGTCAAGCAAACCGCATCCAACATTGTCGAAGCCTCAGTTGAGATTTATAACAGAATGAGTGTTGATCTTCTGCCAACACCAGCCAAGTCCCATTACGTGTTCAACTTGAGGGATTTATCCAAATGTGTGCAAGGTAGCATATGGATCCCTCATTCTCAGACTTTCACCCTCCCTACATTTCTGGTCACCCCAAATCTCTCAGTGGAATTGTATGTACACGGTGTCTGTGACACTGGAAATCATATTACATGTCCCTGTTCAGTCACCCTGCACCCTCACCACAGGCTGACTACTTCACAGCTTCCCTCAAACAGCCGACATGCCCTCCCATTTCTCACACCCAGCCCAGCCAATGACCTTTCTTCAAGTTTCACTAAAAAATAAAATAAAAAATAAAAATAGAAGCAATCACACCAGAACTGCCTCATCTTCCAAATCTCTCAGGCAGCCCACATCTGCCTTCCCTCCTGCAGAGGCGGGGCATTCCCTGCTGCTCTCAGTCCCCCTCTGGCGCTGTATCCCAGCCCCTCCTGCCTAGTCAAGGATTTTGTTCTTACCATTGCTGTTTCTCTTCTGCATCATTGGTGTTTCCTCTTCTATGGAATCAATCCTAACGGCATAAAAACCTGCCACAATACTTCCCATTTTAGTGGATTATTCTCTTAGGGAACCATATAGCCCTGTTGCTATCTCCGAATTCCTTCCGCTTCTTCTGTAAAGACCCCTTAAAACGTGGTCTTGCCTCACTGTCTCCTTACTTCCCCCAGTTCCATTCTCTAGTATATTCCAGTTAAGCATTTATACTTGACACTGCACTGAATTACTCTTCGCTGCCTCTCTATCTTGCCCAGTCCATCAGTCAGTTCTCAATCTGAACCTTAACCTCTCAGCAATGTTGGCACAACTCTGCCCTCCCTTCTCTGATCTCCTAGGGCACCCATTCTCTGGGGCTCCCTCCTCTCTTTCTGGCTACTGCTGCTCAGTCTTTGATTGCTGCCCCTCTTCTTCCCAACCTCAAAATGTTTGGATGCCTCAGAGCTCTTACTTCAGTCCTTTTTTATTTTTTATTTGTTTTTCTTTTATTTGTTTATTTATTTTGTTAATCCTCACCCAAGGATGTCTTTCCATTGAATTTTAGAGAGAGTGGAAGGGAGGGGGAGAGACACAGACAGAAAACATCCATGTGAGAGAGACATATCAATTGGTTGCCTCCTGGTTGCCTCCTCCACATGCTCCAACCAGGGCCAAGGATCAAGCCTGGGATCGGATTGAGCCTGAGGTATGTGTCCTTGAACCTGGGACCCTTCAGTGAGAGTGTGGGCCAACACTCTCACTGAGGCAAACCAGCTAGGGCTTTTTTTTTTAACATTTGAAATCAGAGTTTTATGTTAACAGTTATATTTCTCTTTTCAGTTATATCTTCACCACCACCCCCCGCCCCCAGCTTCCCTCTGAGATCCTCTCTCTATTTTATCTACTCACACTGCCTAGGTGATCCAGTCAATTCTATGATCTTTAGTGCATCTATTCAGAAATGCTTCAATGTCTACCGCCAGCTTCCCCTCTCCCTTAAGTGTCTGATATGTATATTCCACTCCTGTCTCAACAACCTCACTTAGACATCTAGTCGGAGTTCTTAAACTTGGCACATCTGAATTCTTGCTTTATGTCTCCTTTCCATCCAGGTGTACCCCAGCCCAGATAAGGGGACTGCCACTAGTTGCTCTGGCCAATGGCTTTATCTTCAAAATATATCCCCAATCTAACGATTGCTTACCACTCCACCCACAACCACTTGAGCCCAAACTACTGTCTTGTCTCACCAGGATTTCTGGTCTCCTGCTTCCAGCCTGCCAACTTGCCTCACCTTAAACCTAGCTCTTAAACACACAGTAGAGATGTTCCCTGTTCAGTCTCCCAAGGTTGCTTCCCCATCACCTGCCACGGGACTGAGGTTCTGTTAGATCTCCACCCAGCAGCCTCCTGCCTTCATTGCCCACCAGTTTCCTCCTGGCAGCTGCCCCCTCCTCGCTGCTCCTGAAGTAGGACCTGCCTATACTTCCCGTGGGATGCTCTGGCCTCAGCTATCCACATGACTCACTTTCTCTGTTCAGATGTCACCTTCTCCTCTTCCCCTCTACATCCCTTCATAGCACTTACTACCTGAAATCATACCCTACATGTTTAGCTGCACACATGTTTATGTCTGTCTCTCCCAATAGAATGTAAGATCCATTAGGGCTGTTTGTCCAGCTCACCCATGCTTGGCACTGAATGCGTGCATGCATGAATGAATGAATGAATGAATGAATGAATGAATGAATGTCATAGAATGTCAGAACCGAGAGAAATCTTTTACAATATCTAGACAAGTCCTCACCTTATTTTGTGTACAAGGATATCAATTTTCAGTGATTTTCTCTTTTCCTATCCAGTGCTGACTCTGTCCATTTTTCTTGTTTAGACATCACTGAGTATTTTATTCTCAACAAAGATTCAAACAGACTAAAGTGTATAAGTATATTTTAAATATCTATGAAGTGCCGTAAGTGAAAGCTATCGAGCACTTCCGTGTAAAGCAATGACTGGGCTCTCTGAAATCCTGCTCCCTTTTTGTCCCCATCAGAATCTAACTCACTACAAAACACAGAAGAGATCTGTTGTTTGTTACAAAGGCAGGGAATGAGGCAGGAGGTAATGGCTGACGGCAGAAGCTGAGGCTTGGCCTTAAGAACCCTGACCATCCCGTTTGGCCCTCGCCACCCTATTGCTCAATTCTCGCCACAACTCCCTTATCTTTCCAACTCCCATTCCGATAGCTCTGCAATTCTCTTTTCCTTTTCCTGCCCCCCACCCCCACACCGCCCCATAACCTTCAAGAGCCCAGGACCCTTGTGGCTGGCACAGCATCCTTGCCTCAGGATGGCACAATATCTCGTACCCCTCCTCCACTAAGATTTTACCCTCCAACCCAGCTCCATCCTGGAATTCATGTACTAGTTTTCCACAGGAAGCATTGAAGCATGGCTCTGCTTCTTTAGTGATTGCTTTGGACTCACTTTCTGGTCCTCAGACATTGTCTGATCTAATCATTTATGTATCATCCTTCTCTGTTGCCTTTCTATGCCTACGTTTTAGATATTTTCTGATCCTCAAAGTTCAGGATGCATTTGATCTCCGACAATGATGCGTCATAGAGTATCCAGGAAGTTCCAGATTTGAATATCTTTCCCCTTGTCCTCACATTTTATCAAAATGTCCTAGAAATGCGCTTATTCCTACAAATATTAGCTGAAAATAATTACATTTTTAACCCTTTCAAGAAACATGTATCACACACACACATGCATGTGCAATGTGAGCTGCAAAAAACCCCCACTATCTATAGGAATCGCCTATTATTCCTAAGCAGCATGGATGCTACCAGCCAAGCTGTAAGGTACCTTCTGTCAGCCGTGCACCAGTGCTCGCGGTAGAGACTCCCCATCCCCCTCGGCACACTGCGTGGAGCCCCAGGGAAGGGTCCCGTAGAGAATAAACACTTCTGTACATCACTGCTTTGTTTGTAACTTGAAATTATTAGAACTGTGTTTGCAGTAACAATTCACATTAATACAAAGAGTACTCAGAATGATTTGAGTAGAAGCCAGAAGGATGAGAACTGAACATTGGGAAAGAATAAGAGAGGACATTGATGTTTTGAAAACAATGTAAAGGTCGGGAGGGGGAAGTTGCTTGATGAAAATGTATATTTTAAAGTCACACCCCTCATGTAGTGTACTACAACTGAATGTAATAATGAGACGAACGCTGCTTACACTTCACATGTTCAGGGAAAGAAACACAAGGCAAGAAAAAAAAATGTTGTCAAGTAATGTGTCCCAGTTTTACTTTCAAAAGAACGAGGTCACTGTTACTACATGTGTATATCCACAGGCGAAGCACCCATTTCTGGTAGTGTGGGGATCAAGTAGGACTTAAGGATCTTCTAGGTCATAAAACTAATACTATATGTTCCACAAATGTCCAATTTTTCTTCTTTCCTTTTCTTAAAAACAGGTATCCTCCAGTGTGATTCAGGAACAGTAAGAGAAGAAATACAGATATTTAGACTCTTTTGCCATGAATGTCAAAGAGTCTTCCATGATCGCCTGATTAATAATGAAGACAAGCAGTATTTCCATTCTATTTTGACAGAAATGGCCAGTAAATATCAATCTTTACTTAGCTGCTCTTCTTTTTGTTTTAGTAGAAAAGCAATTTGGTTTCTCTAAAGGAAAACTAAAATGATCTTATATAGGGTAAAGCAAGTGAATTTTAGTCATTCCTAAATAAAAGTTTTTTTTTCAATGCCTCAAATATATAAAACTAGGGGCCCAGTCTACAAATTCGTGCACCTTGAAAGGAACTGTGGGCCATGAGGCTGTGGTGGACACAGAGGCAGGTCTCGGCCCAATCCTCCACGCCCCTGCCCGACCCTCCCACCACAGTCCCCAGTGCCCTGTCTGCTGGCAGCCCCACTTCCACCATGTACTGATTGCCCCAGGCCCGCTTGCACCCACTGATAGTGTGAAGCGATTGGGGCCGGAGCCAGCAGCAGGTGCAAGTGGGCCTGTCAGTGGGTGTGAGTGGTGGCTGCTGCCCTGATCATCCCTCAGGAGCAGGGAGAGGTGGAGAAGCCCTCAGGGCCCATTGTATTGAAATTCAAGAAGGATTAATATTTTTAATTAAGTATAGAATTTGAAGTAGAGGAGAGAATTTAGAAGAAATATTTTGTCTGATAAGAAGCCAGGATATTTCTAAAGTGTCTTATTAATTTGTATTCAATATCTATTATATAATAAAATGCTTATTAATATTTTATATATTTAACCTTAAACATGGGAAATTATCAACCAAACTAATGTGGTACAGTATTAACATGGCTTTCCTTCAGGTTCATTTATACTAATTAAGGCCTCTACATAAATAGCTAATATTTTGATTTTGTGTTTTGAATAGACAAACATTTTGGAATTGCAATTGGCCTGGAATATTTTTTGAATAAGCCCATCCTTTTTGGAGATTTCATTAAGGCAAGTATATTCTAATGACTTGGGACTACACCTGGAGATTATAATTATATAAACGTTACAATTATAAACCTTGTAATTTGATAATTATAAAGTTCAGGTTCACATTCTACATGAACTTTACACCCGTGAAAATTAAAGATGTAGATGAGGGGACAGCAAACTGTGGCCCATAGGCCCAATAGGCCTTCTGCCCATTTTTGGAAATAAAGTTCTGTAGGAATACAGCCACACGATTCCACTTATACTATTTATGGGGTTTACTTTGGCATATACAAGGCAGAATAGTAACAGAGATTATATGGCCTGCAAAGCCTAAAATATTTACTATCTGGCCCTTTAGAGAAAAAGATTGCTGGCTCCTGATCTAGTTGCATTCGTTTTGGTAATAGTTTGAATCAGAGACCCATCAGGTATTTAACTGTTAAGGGGGTTTAGTCTCTTAACTCAGGACTGGACTCCCCCTGATTACATGTACCTGTGCATTCTCCACTCAAATGCTTTCAGCAATGGGAAGCTCACGGGTGAGCAGTGCTGCCCTCTTCATTTCAGAGGAGCTCTAATTTGCAGCAAAATTTTCCTTACATTAAGTTCCTCAAGTCTGTCGTCCCAACAGCATCCACATATGGGCCCTAATTTTACCCTCTAGACCTGCCTAGAATAAGTCTTCCACCTAAGCGCCCTGCCCTGCCCTGCGCTTGTTGACAGACAGCTGTCTTGTTTTACAAGTTGACTCTTATTTGGGTTCAACATTTTTAGTGTCTGTGAGAGAGAAGAGCCATACCTCCCTTGTTCACCCTAAATCCCAGCATGGAGCTAGTCACTGCTGATTAAACAAGTGAATGAACTCATCTTTGTATTATACATATTATACTGTTAACACCTGACAAGTCAAAAGGAGAAACCATTGATTTGTATAAAATATATTTATTTAAATATTACGTTACACGCAAAGTCCGAAGTTTTTTTTTTTCAAGTGGAGTTATATTTCCTGTGTGTTTCTAGTGACATTATTATCAAACTAGGAGCCCAGTGCACGAATTTGTGCACCTTGAAAGGAACCGTGGGCTGCGAGGCTGCAGTGGGCACAGGGGCAGGTCTCCGCCCATCCTCTGTGCTGTCAGCCCCACTCGCGCTGCCACACCCACGCGCTGATGCCGATGGCTGGCGCTGCTCGCACTCACTGACAATACGGAGCGATTGGGGCCAGCGCCAGCAGCGGGTGCGAGCAGGGCCAGCACTGTCAGCGAGTGTGAGCCGTGGTTGCTGCCCTGATCACCCTTTAGGAGCAGGAGGAGGTGGAGAAGCCCTCAGGGGTGGTCGGGGCCAGCAGCCACCACTTGCACCTGCTGATGGCACCAAGCCATTGGCAGCGGATGCAAGTGGTGGCTCTGGCACCAGCAGCGGGTCTGAGTGGGGCCAGCGCCAGCAGCAGGTGCGACCGTGCAACCGTGGTGTGCAGGAGCAAAGAGTTTTCAGTAACCACCAGAGACTTGCCCCAATGACAGCAACCATCACCCTGCCTTGGTCTGGTGCCCCGGCTCACCTGCTCCACCATCCTGCCGCAGTTCCACACTCTGCTGCCTGCTGTCGATGCCTGCCATATCCCGCGCATGCCCCCTGATGGTCAGTGCACATCATAGCAACCGGTTGTTTGGTTGTTCCGCTGTTCAGTTTATTTGCATATTAGCCTTTTGTTCTATAGGATGGAGGAATAAAGCAAAGGAAAAGAACAGTTGGACTCTTCTTGCATTTCCTACGGGCATTTTAGTCAAAGTTACCAAATGAAAGTGCCCCAGGGCAGTTGATGCAGCAAATAAAAGACATCATCAGTAGGTCCAAACAAGACCTCAGTTCCCTGTGGTTTATAGGACATTTCATCCTCCATGATTTATTTATTGGGAAGCTGCAGTGTAGAAACTACATATAGTTCCAGCATGATTTTTTATAACCATAACATGCTGCCAGGCATCATTTTCAGCTCATTTAGTTTTTCTGCTGTCAACAGCCTAGGAACAAAATTATGAAACCAGAGTAATGTATAGTAAGAAATATTTTAAATGTATTCCTGAGCTCTTGTGTCAATTTTATTGCAAACAAAACTGAAATCCCAATATACTGCTTGAAGAAGTTAAATGAAATGGATTTCACCTAGTCACAGAAATCTGAGTTTCCTTATTCCCAGTTCCCTTGTTTTGAAACATGTATGTAAGCATATATGTAAGCAAATTATTAAATAGCACCACAGATAAAATAATGGTCCCTGCTAAGGTCATGTGCGGTATATATATTTCTGTATCGGAATTGATTCAACTCGTTTCTTCTCCTGTAAATCATCTTATAGTTTGGAGCAGATAAGACTGATCGGATTTACAATGACATGCCTGATATGGAGAAAATCACAAGTGTTCTCCAGGACTATCTTGATGACTATAACCTTACAAATCCCAAAGAAGTAAAGCTGGTGTTCTTCCAGGATGCAATAGAACACGTCTCCAGGTAGAATGCTAAAAGGTGCCCCATAAGACATCGTTCTAATTTGTTTTGTATTAAAATGTAAGGATTAGGTTGTGCCGAATTATTTGCATAGATACTAGATGGACAAAGGTCTATAACAAATCCTGGTGTAATTTAAGTTAGTTTTGATATATTTTATATATATATGAACTTTCTATGGAATTCCCAAGGTTTTTTGCTAAACTTTAATAGATTGGGTTTTTGTTTTAAATGTCATGGACCATTACAAAAAAAAGCGTCTAATAGGGTGTTCACAGAGGCACAAGTACAGTACAGTAGAACAAGGCCGATGATATGCATGCCTGAAGAAAGAGGAGTTCAAGGTTATAGAAAAGACAAGTTGAAGGCAGGGATGCCACTCGGCTGGCCGCCAGCGTTCCACGCTGGGGCAGGCCCTCTGATGAGCCACAGCTTCCCAGTTGAAATCGCTCTTTCTCTGCTATGCTTCCTGCAGAATTGCCCGCATGATTCGCCAGGAGAGAGGCAACGCCCTGCTGGTCGGAGTAGGAGGCACCGGAAAGCAGTCTCTCACAAGACTTGCAGCTCACATATGTGGTAACAAGTGTCTACAGATTGAACTGAGCCGGGGATATCATTATGAGAGTTTTCATGAAGACCTGAGAAAGTTGTACAAACTGGCTGGGGTGGAGGACAAGAACATGGTTTTCCTCTTCACAGACACACAGGTACCTATTTCAGTATCCAAAGTATTAGAACAGGAAAGGGTTACAATCAGGTATGATGCAGCTCAGGGACTCGTTCCCTTGGGTAACGAGTGTCTTGGCTCTTGTAAAAGACTTTTAGAGTACTTTTTTTTAGATTTCTATTTATTTATTTATTTATTTATTTATTTATTTAATTCTTTATTGTTCAGATTATTACAGATGTTCCTTTTTTTTTAACCCCCATAGCTCCCCTCCACCTGGTTCCCCTACCCTCACCCTGTGCCCCACTCCCCCCCCCCCACTGTCTTCATCCATAGATGTAAGATTTTTGTCCAGTCTCTTCCCATACCCCTATATGAGGGGTATAGTACATTTTTTTATTTATTTTACCAACTATTATTTCCCCCTTTAAATTCTAAGTAAGTAAATATGATCAGAGGTTAAGGGAGTGAGAATGATTTTGGCTTTTCTTCGAAGGGAAGCATGCCGAGAGCAGAAGGTAGTGAACTATTTCTGTAGAGGTATATATAAGAAATGAATTCCCTACGTGAAATCAATTAGGGAAATAGGCTTTTCTCAAGAAAAGGAAAAAATAACAGCTATGTTTTTGGGGTTAAATTAACTTTAAAATTAAAATAGGATTTACATCTGTCTACAACAACCATTTTTACTGATTTAAATTTATTTTATAGTAGAGAATTTTCTACGTTCACGACACTTGCATATCTTAACATGAGGGGGAGAGCCTTTATAGAAATTAGCCAGGGAATCAGAAAGCAATAGATCTGATGCATAAATATTTTAAAGTTCATTTTACTTTTTAAAACACATATAAATGGGGGTAAGTCCAATCACAAAATGGGGGGAAATTTTTAATATCTGTGACATGCAGTAAGTTCATATCTGAGTATGTAAATGATTTTTTACAAATGAGAAACACCCATAGTCAAATGCATGCCCATCACTGGCTCTGACCTCCGTCAATGCGTGCCCCGGTTCCTAGCCACAGGATTTGGAGGCACTGCTGAGGACCCAAGTACTCCTTGCGGCCACGGCAGACCCCCTGCAGTGCTGACCGAGCTACACATAGCTGTTGACACTGTGAGCCCCAGTGACCTGAGCCAGAGATACAAAACTCCCACCCCAGACCCCGTGCTATCAAACACCTCCTGTACTAGACTTCCAGCCAGGGGTCATAGCAAACCCCAGGGTGCCCCTAACCACAGGTGAAAGTCTTCCCTCACCAAAGTCAGTCCATAAAGTCTGGAAGAGGTGACTGCTTCCTCAAATGTGCAGATACCCATGTAAGGCCACAGAGTTCATGAAGAATCAGGGAAACATGACTCCACCAAAGGAATACAGTAAGCCTCCTACGACTGGTCCCCAAGAAATGGAGGTCCACAGATTTCCCCACAAATAACTCACAACAGGTGTCCTACAGATGCTAAGAGAGCTACACATAAAAAAATCTAACAATACCAGGAGGATAGCACCAGAACAAAATCATGGAGTGGGGACATCACCAAGATGGTGGTATAGGTTGTCCCCAATTTTACTCCCTCCCCACAAAATAACCATCAACTATTCATGGACAAGATAGCACTGAGAAAACCCTGGAACAAAGGGCAGAGACCGAATCACTCCCCCTGGGCACCACAGAGGTGAGGACCGACTGCATTAAAAGGTAACGAACCGAGTGGCTACATGCTGGTGCAGCATCACACCTGGAGGTCTCCCCTGAGCCTACAGTTCCTCCAGTGAGAAAAGACAGCCAAGGAGGGATGCCAGCTGTGCTGCCTTGTGGAGCACTTCTTGGGAGGCTCACTCCAGTCTCGCATCATGGGGACAGTGGGGGAACCTGCAGGCCATGACCACCAGGAATGTGATGGGTGGTTGGGGGACTCACAACCATCAACACTTGGAACTTGGCAGACTGAGTTCCTACCTGCAGCGCCCAAGTAGGAGTTTCAAGCGGCAGCTTTGCTCATCTGTGAAGCCAAGATAGGGGTACAGTCTGGCCAGAGAACTGAGCAAGGGGCACAGCTCTGTCCGATTGGAGCTCCTCAAGCAAAAAGCCTTTCCATCTCTGGAACCTGGTCTGCCTCCCTGTCCAGGCAGAGGAGCTGAGCCAGAGCCCTGCCCACTGCTGAGGGTAGCTCTCAGCCCTCATCTTATGATGGGGTTATGTCCCAATAAGCCCACTGAAAGCAGAGAATATCATAAATGGAAAATGCACTTAATACACCTACTCTATACTGAACATCATAGCTTAGCCTAGCACACCTTAAATGTGCTGAGAGCAGTTACACTAGCCTACAGTTGGGCAAAATCATCTAACACAAAGCCTATTTGGGATACACTGTTGAATATCTCTTGAAAGCGTGTCTCTTTCATACCATGGTAAAGTTGAAAACTGGTAAGTTAAATCATCATAAGTCAGAGGCCATCGTATATAAATGGTTCCAAAGTTTGAGCAGATTTTTTAATGGAAACTAAGAAATGTGGAATAATATTTGCCCTTGCTACAGGGGAAAAAAGAGATATATGTACTAATCTTTGTAAAACTGTATGTAATAAATAAAAAAAAATAAAATAAAAATAAACAAATAAATCTAATGAACAAACTGGTGAATAAAATAGAATCAAGAGGCATGGAAATGGAACTGACTGATGATTCTCAGAGGGAAGGAAAATGGGGGGGACAGGAAGAGATTAAACAAAGATCTTATATGCATATATGCATTACCTATGGACACAGATAATAGGGTGGTTAAGGCCTGGGGTGGGGAGGGAACTAGGTAAAGGGGAACAATGTGGGGGGGGGGGAGAGGGACATCTGCGATAATCTCAACAATAAAGGTTTTTTAAAAAAGACATTACTCAAAGAAGATATACAGGTGACAAATAAGCACATGAAAATATGCTCAAATCGTTAGTCAAAAGGGAGATGCAAATCAAAACCACAATGAGCCCTGGCCCGTTGTTCAGTGTTTGGAGCATCAACCCCTAGAAAAAAAAATATATTTGCCCTTGCTAATAATCAAAGGACTGCAAATTAAATTCTCCCAGAGGAAACATTTACACTCCCCACATTAACAACATTACATGTTAAAGGTTAATGAAGTCATACTTGCATTGAATAGGAAACTTTAAATTTTTCAAAATTCAGAAAATATTCATGTACTTTAATTGCTAGTCTCACTCCTGAGAATTTATCCCCAGGAAATAATTCAGCCAGGGAGAAAGGCTGCAGGCCTAAATATGTTCTTATGATGTCCGTAAGACTGTAAACTATCTGAGTGTATGTAAATGTATGGCACATCAGCTCAAGGGGATTCACATACACTTAGATAGTTTACTGTGCTCCCATTAATGGTTGTAAATATGATGAGTGCACTACAGAATTATGGATTAATATTTACGACAGAATGTTCACGGAAAGGAGCAAACTATAAAATGCTTGCACATATGACCAAAACAAGTAAAAGGTGATGCCAAACATCAATGTACTTACTATGTTAGAATATTAAGAGCCTATCTAATTTTTAAAACTATCTTCTCTTAAAGATAAAACTAACTGAATGTGAATTTTGGAAAAAAAATATTTGCTTTATACTTTACAATGTGAAATGGTTGAACGAGTTATAATGATCACTCCGCTTCCTTCTACAGATTGTAGTGGAAGAGTTCCTAGAAGATATAAATAACATCTTGAACTCAGGTGAAGTGCCTAACTTGTTTGAAAAGGATGAGCTGGAGCAGGTTTTAGCAGCCACCAGACCAAGAGCTAAAGAAGCTGGAATTTCCGAGGGAAATAGGGATGAGGTAGGACGTGTGAGAATGGCCATAGGGCTTTACAGAACAAAAAATTGTCTTAGCCTTTTTAAAAATGGTCCCCAAATCTCCTTAAGGAGTCTGTGGATAGAATCTCTTGAGCAGTATAATTGGTTTCTTTAGTCATTCTTGATATTTTATATCCCGCATTCAAAGCGTTGGTTCACCAGACTCCCAAAGAAGTCCGTGGAAAGCAGAAACCTTACTGCCCCATGAAGGTCATAGTTTTGTCCAAAGATGTTTCACATGCCTGAGGCGTCCAGTGCTGTTGACTCCCTTGCTATCAGCAAGGTTATGGCACAACTAAAACAGAAATGCACCTCTCTTTCTCTCTCCCTCTCCCCTCCGCCCCCGCCCCCCCACCCCCCAAGCTGGCACTCTGCTAAATTCCTTAGCTGCTGTTTGTCTGCCTACCCTACTCCTTTTTCTTTCTGTGCCTCCTTTAACTTTATGGCCATTCTTCATGTCTTCTGTGTCCTTTCATGAGAATTTCCTCTACTGCTAGATAAGGGCTTATGGGTGTGGACAGCAGGGTCTGCTTCATCTAATGTAAGTAGAAAGGGCTTTTATTCCAGGCACACAATCACTGGGAGGGCCAAAGAAGGATATTCCAGGCTGAATTCCTTGGAATGATGTGAAATGCACACTGTAAAAGTCAATGGTCAGGGAAGCTGCTGCCTTGCCACCCATTCCTGCTGAGCCAGGAAGCCAATAACCCAGTCAGCATGCTGCTGCTCCAGCTGCCAGCTCCGAAGCCGCACATCCTTCACCCTGTCAGGAAGCAGCTGAAATGGGAGCTGTTAGTTCACAACCTTGGAGTTCCCTGGGGGAAATATGAAATGGGTCCCTGTGCACAGAGAGCAAGGAGAGACCGAAGGAAGGGGAAGACCACTGCAGACGGGTAGGTAGCAGGTTCAATAAGCAAGAAAACTGCCTGGCCAGTGTCGCTCAGTGGTTGAGTGTAGACCTATGAACCAGAAGGTCAAGGTTCGATTCCCAGTCAAGGCAAATGCCCGGATTGTGGGGTCCACCCCAAGTGGGGGACCTGCAGGAGTCAGAAGACAGCTGATCATTGATGTTTCTATCTCTCCTTCTCCCTTACTCTCTGAAATCAAGAAAAATATATTTTTAAAAAATAAGCAAAAGAACTTTTGTCCTGGGCATCCACAAGGTGAGTAGATCTCCATACTGCCCACCAGAATCTTAAAAGTTTATATAGAGGACTTAACTGGGTTCAGCCATGTCTATTGTCCATATGGTCTCTACAACACATTGCTCTCTCAAGACTGTGTCCTTGAAATGGCTCCCACTGTGAGAACAGTGGGCAGAACATGCAATCTAAGGACAAGGGAGGGTGACCAGATGATGGCTTACCCACAAGTCATGTCCTCTCAGTGACCTCCTCTAACAGGAGCCACATCTGGAGATAGTGGCTCCAGTTCCATACCACTTCTACTAGGCTCTGCACCTGCAAAAAAAATGTTGCCCTGCACCCCGTCTCTCTCCTTCAATGGTCCTCCACCCCAGAGCAAAACTTCAGATAAATATCACCCTCCACTATTTCAAGGGGTCTCCATAAATGCACTGGTGAGGAGAATCTTCATCACATCCAGACTGTAGCTGCAAAGGAGTCTGAAAAATGTCATGTTTAGTCTTTCCAGACAAGAGGGGTTGGAATGGAAGTTAAACAAAATAATTTACACATTTACTTCACTGACATTTTTTAATTGATATTGGTAGCCAACACTTGTTTTATCTGTTGCTTCATACTTATTTTAAATTGAAAAATTATCTCTTTTTTTTTTTTTTTGGCAGGTATTTCAATACTTTATTAACAGAGTCCGTCAGAAGCTGCACATTGTTCTCTGTATGAGCCCCGTGGGAGAGGCCTTCCGGGCCCGATGCCGGATGTTCCCATCCCTTGTGAACTGTTGTACCATTGACTGGTTTGTCCAGGTTGGTGACTCCCAGAGCATCTCTTTCTGAAGTTGGACCTGCTTGATTTTAAAGGAGTAATATGGCACTAGCTTTAAAGCCCTCTAAAAATTTACTCATATGCAAGAGATGACATTGACAATTATCAGACAAAGGCAAAGCAGAATTTATAAAGGAAGAGGAAACTATTGAATGTAGCAACGTAGACGTCAGTGATCTTGATAAGAGCTGTTTCAGTAGAGTTACGGGAGATAAGGTTCAATAGAAAAGAGGGAAGAGGAATCTGAGACAATGAGTACAGTAGCACCCCCTTATCCACAGTTTCAGTCTCCATGGTTTCAGTTACCGGGGTCAACCTCAGTGCAAAAATATTAAATGGAAAATTTCAGAAGTAAATAATTTTTAAGTTTTGAATTGCATACCATTCTAAGTAATGTGATGAAATCCCACACCATCCTGCTCTGTTCCTCCTGGGACATGAATTATTTCTTTGTCCAGCATATCCACACCGTATACACTACCCACCCATTAGTCACTTAGTAGACATCTCCATTATCAGGTCTACTGTCAAGGTATCACAGTGCTTATGTGTAAGTAATCCTTATTTTACTCAATAATGATCCCAAAGCACAGTAGTAGTGGTGCTGACAGTTCATATATGCCAAAGAAAAGCCATTAAGTGCTTCCTTTAAATGAAAGGGTATCTAATCTAATAAAAGAGTAATATACAAATTAACCATCACTCTAAGACACCTAAGCCATGCCTACCAGCCAAGCCATGTCCACTAGCCAATCAGAGTGGCTGTATGCAAATTAACCCAGCCAAGATGGCAGCCGGCAGCCACGGAGCTAGAGCAAACTGGAGGGCTTCCGTTGCATCACCAATGGAGTTGAAACTACCTGCCTAGGCCAGCCGAACCTCTGCTCAGGGCAACCACGTTTCAATTATAGAAGCCATGGAGCTAAAGCAAACAGGAGGCTTTGTTGCCTGACTAGGCCTCTGCTCAAGGCAACAAAGTTTCAATTATGGAAGGTAAATAAACCCCAGAAACCTGATTCCAGCCAGCCTCACTGGGACCTTGGGTCAATGGGAGCTGTGGGCAGCCTGAAAACGGCCCTCAGCCCCTCACCCAGCCTGGCCAGGCACCCCAGTAGGGACCTGAACCATGAAGGGACTGTGGGCAGCCTGAAAATGACCCTCAGCCCCTCACCCAGGCTGGCCACACCCCCATGGGATGAGGGTTCCCACTGGAGGGCTTGGCCAGCCTGCAAACAGCCATCAGCCCCTCACCCAGGCTGGTCAGGCATGCCAGCAGGTGGATATTCCCCCAGGGGTCCCAGACTGCAAGAGGGCACAGGATGGGCTGAGGGGACCACCCCCCTCCCCCGAATATACAAATTTTTGTGCACCGGGCCCCAAGTTTATATATAAGAAGAAGACATAGTATGTATAGGGTCTAGTACTCTTCACAGTTTTAGGCATCCATGGGGGTCTTGGAAGGTATCCCCCATGGATAAGGGGGGACTACTGCCAACTCTTTCAAGACGTTTTTCCCCAAAGGAATACCAGGAGATGAGTAATAACTAGAGTGGTATGTGTAGTGAAGAGAAGAGTATGTTTAAGTGAGAAACACAAACAGCACATATGTGTGCTGATGGAAATGATCCAGAAAAAATAAATATATTGACGGTACAGCAGACAGAGTTAAGGGTTGTTAGACCAATGTCTTTGAGTAGACAAGAAAGAAAGTCATCAATGAAGGGGCTGATTTGGGCAGTGAGCATGAACTTACCCTAGAGTACCGGAAGATAGAGTGTATGAGCATAGATGCAGATGCATGAGAACTCATTGAAGTTCTGTTTTCATTGCTTCTGGTTTTTTATTTTTTAGTGATGTGGGAAGCAAGGTCATCAGCTGAAAATGAAGAGAAAAGAGGAAGTATTAACAGTCTGAGAAATGCTCACTTAGGAGAGTATATTAGGGATGCGTTAGAAAAATGTAGATTTTCTGGGCTGCGCTACGAACCTGCTGGAACTGGTTGCCATGAATTTAAAGTGAGACCAGTCAGCACAGCTGTGTGTTTCTCCACCATGCTCAGCTGCACAGTCACTGGCATGGGGTAGCAGAAAGTTGCATTTGACTAAGGTTCAGGTGAGCTCAAAGAAACAAGAGAGGAGCAAAGGAGTTGAGGTGAGCAGGACAGCAATTATAATAATGGACCTGAAGTCCAAACCGCATAATAAACCGAGTGAGCACATGAGGTCCTCGTAATATATGAAATTTTATTCATGGAATTATCCCAGAGACACCTAATTATTTATTCATTAATCAACAAAAACTTATCGAACAATTACTATCTGCCAGACAGTGCTGAGGAGGGCAAATGCAGACTCAGATCTCCCTCAAATGAAGACAGCCATTCAGTTTATTAAACACTAGGGGTCCAATGTGTGCATTCATGCACGTTGAAAGGAACTATGGGCCACAAGGCTGTGGTGGGCACAGGGGTGGGTCTCGGCCCATCCTCCATGCCCCCACTCAGCCCCTCCTACCACACACCCCAGTCCCCTGTCTGCTGTAAGCCCTGCTCCCGCCACCACTGCTCCCACACACTGAAGGCACAGAGCGATTGGGGACAGCACCAGCAACTAGGCCACTGCAGTTAGCGGGTGCGAGTGGCAGCTGCCAGCCCCGATTGCCCCTCAGGAGTAGGGGGAGATGGAGAAGCTCTGAGGGGCAATCAGGGATGGCAGCTGCCACTCACACCTGCTGATGGCGCCGAGCAATAGGGGCCGGTGCCAGGCATCAGCAGTGGGTGACAGCAGTGGCTCCAGTGCCAGGGCCAGCACTGGCAGCAGGTGCGAGTGCCGGGCAAAACCACAGCATGCAGGAGCAAGGAATGTTCAGTAACCACTAGAGACTTGCCCTGATGACAGTGACCAGCACCCCGCCTTGGTCTCGCGTCCCTGCTCACCTGCTCCACCATCTCACTGCAACCAATGTCCGCCATGTTTCATGCTCTGCCGCCTGCTGCCGACACCCGCCATGTTCCGTGTGCACCCCTGGTGGTCAGCACACATCATAGCAACCAGTTGTTTGGTTGTTCGGTTGTTCTGCCTGTTGGTCTATTTGCATATTAGGGTTTTATGTATATAGATTGTAGACATGAATAGGAGTAAACCAGGTGAAATATACATTTTTCTTATTTGTTAAATTGCATATTATGGAAATGAGCAACAGATTTTCCAAACTGTGTCTTTATTTACAGTGGCCCAAAGAAGCACTTCTTTCTGTGTCAAAGACATTTTTCTTACATGTTGACATTGGAAATGATGAACTAAAAGAAAAGCTTTCCCTCATGTGTGTAAATGTTCACTTAAGTGTCTCCAGTATGGCAGAACGCTATTACACGGAGCTCCGGAGACGGTATTATACCACGCCCACCTCCTACCTGGAACTCATCAATCTCTACCTGACTATGCTCAGTGATAAAAAGAAGCAGTTGGTTTCAGTAAGTTGAACACCCTGGATAGTGTTGCTAAATGATTTGAGCACCAGCCCTCACACTGAAGGGTCTCAGGTTTGAGTCCCAGGTAAGGGCATGTACCTGGGTTGCAGGGTCCACCTCCAGCCCCGGTCAAGGTGCATGCAGAAAGCAAACAATGGATGTGTTTCTCACACATCGATGATTCTCTCTCTCTCTCTGTCTCTCTCCCTCCATGTTTTCTCCCTTCCATGCTCTCTAAAAAATCAATGGGGAAAAATATCTTCAGGTGAGAATTAACCAAATATAAATATATATGTAATAATTTTTTAAATTTTCTGTTGCTAAGCCCAGCTGGTGTGGGTCAGGGGTTGAGTGTCACCCATGAACCAGGAAGTCATAGTTCAATTCCCGGTCAGGGCACATGCCCAGGTTGTGGGCTCAATCCCAAGTGTGGAACATGCAAGAGGCAAGCCAACCAATGATTCTCATCATTGATG
The DNA here is from genome assembly GCA_004026665.1 of Murina feae. Taxonomy (NCBI): domain Eukaryota; kingdom Metazoa; phylum Chordata; class Mammalia; order Chiroptera; family Vespertilionidae; genus Murina; species Murina feae. The sequence continues at coordinate 16,111 of PVJC01006197.1, read as the reverse complement.
TTTCTCTCTCTCTCCCTCTTCCTTCCTCTATGAAATAAATTTAAAAAAATTTAATGTATTGCTTGAACTCAAAACTTTTGCCAGTATGAGTGGGAGATCTAGGTGCCATCTTACCTGCTGGAGCCCTCTCCATCCTGACAAGTGCCCTTGACAACCTACAATATGACAAAAAAAAAACTGTTTCATGCTGTCGGTCCACGAGTCTTCCCCTTCCTTAATATTTATGATTTGTCTTCTATCATTTACATGAGTGTCATTGGCTCAGTAGAATGATATGGACATTGTAACAGCATCAAAGTTAAGCAGAGAGCTAGTCACCAGAAAACTTTCATTGGGCAACGGAGATGGGGATTTTGTACTCTAACGTGCCAATAGTTCTTATGGAGAGTAGAGACTTCAGTGTCAGGCAGACTGGGTACAACCCATGCTCTGCCTCTTTCTTCCTGCACAGCCTTAAGCGTGGTTTACAAATTCTCTAATCTTAGTAGAAAATAAGGTTAAACCTCTTGTATTTTTGTGGAATTTAAATAAGACTGTGCAGTACTTGGTATATGATCTAGTGCATATGAGGACTCAGAAAATAGTGGCCGCCATCATCATCATTGCTATCATCATCAGGATATTCACATGACCTAAAATTTTCAACACAATAAAAATGGAAGCATTTGCCATTTATATATTTTTAATGTTTTTCAGTGGATTTGTACCTGGTAAATGTAAATGAACTTGGCAGAGATTTTTGAAACCTGTCAATCTCAACCAAGCTTTCTGACTCACCTCCAAAAAACGTTATTCCTAGGTGTCTTCTGTACCAGATGCCACCCCTTCCATCCTAGTTAAAAGTTTTCAACCACTGGGAAGTAGGGTTCAGATCCACCAACCTAAGTGCAGTACCTAGGACACTATCTCCCTGGGGGTTCTCAGCCCTGCTGACTATCCTGAGGAAACAAGTGTTTAAAAACAAAAAACCTTCAAGGCTTCGAGACTAAAAAATTGTCTTGAGAGAAAGAGTTTATTGAGCCACATGCTAGCCAGAAAAAGGACCAGATTAAACACCACCAGCAGCAGGGTTGGGTGGAGAAAAGAATATATATCCACTGTCCAGGAGCTCACAGGGCTCTTTTACTAGTATACAATGAGTTTGGGGGGAAAGATGTAGGTTATTTTGAAAGAATTTACATTGGCTTCAGATAAGGGGGTTGTGGGAAGATGAAGCTGGGAGAGTTCTGGGACGGGTGACTTGTACATCAAAAAGAAGTATTTAATGTTTTGGGACTATTTGGGGCAATAGTCCAGAATGTTCAAGCATAAGCAAGATATGCTGGTGCCTGGGAGTTGCCTGAATAGTTGCTGAAATAGGCACATGGAAGTTGATTAAAAGTTTCAACATACTCTCAGGAATGTGAGCAGTCTGTTGTTAGTTTAGTCCCATGGCTACTAACTAATTAACTTTCCTTGTCTCTTCCTCCCACCCTTCAGTCTGCTGTAATTTAATTTAGGACATCTCAGAATTTTTCTCTTGTCGCAGCTCTCAGAGCTGCGGCCTCCAGGAATTTCTATCTGAACTTGTCCCTCATTCATTCAACATGCTACCAACCAACCACAGAAAATAAAAATAATACATGGTGGGCCCTTAGTGAGCCCACAGTCCAGTAATGCCACACTCTAGTGTCAGAAGGCATGGATTCAGACCTACTATGGTGAATGTCAAGGCCATTTCCTAGGGTTCTGTTCCTTGAAGATTTCTTTACAGTCAAAATTTTATTTATTTATTTACTTACTTACTTACTTACTTACTTACTTGTTTACTTATTTTTAATATGTTTTCATTGATTTAATAGAGAAAGAGAGAGGGAGACAGAGAAAAACATCAATGATGAGAGAGATCATTGATCAGCTGCCTCCCACATGGCCCCCACTGGGGATTGAGCCCAAAACCCGGGCATGTGCCCTGACTGGGAATTGAACCTTGACCTCCTGGTTCATAGGTCAACACTCAACCACTGAGCCATGCTGGTTGGGCATACAGTCACAACTTTAAATATTACAAACTGATTTACTAATTCTGCAGATGTAAAATTCTATTACATGAGTAAGATGCCAGTGAATGTATAGTTTCTAATACTCATTATAATAAATATTTTCATTGTCATTTAGGCACGCGAACGGGTGACGAATGGTCTTACCAAGCTTTTAGAAACCAACATACTAGTAGATGCGATGAAATTAGATCTTTCTGCTTTAGAACCTGTCCTTTTAACAAAATCACAAGATGTCGAAGCCCTGATGGACAAATTGGCAGTGGATCAGGAAAATGCCGATCAGGTATGCTGAATAACCTGACTTGTGGGCCAGACAGCTTTATTCACTGACTGATGGCTTATGTACAATGACAAATGATTGGATTTTTTATCTTACATGTGGCTAAAATAATTAGTATTGATTTTAAGTTGTAAACCATCTCCCTTCAATAAAACAGCCTGATTCTCTCCCCGAAGATGGGTAAATCTAAAGAGTGGAACCCAAAGAGACAGTTGTAAGGAAAGTACCACCTACAAACCTAAAGCACCTATTCTTCTCCCAGAAGGAACTCTCAATTCTAACTTTTTCTCCATTATTCTATCAACATAGCATGAGATGCAGAGGGTAAAATTCAGTATGGCTAATCCTCTTTCCTCATCGGTCTACTCCAAAGGGGCAAATATGACATTATTATTGGCTTTGTTTTTAAGTCGTGAAATTCAAATATTGAGACCACTTAAAGCAGGCATATTTCAATGGTTAGGTCCGCAGCGTTGTGCAGGAAGATGAAGCAATGGCCAAAGTCAAAGCCGAAGAAACCCAAGCAATAGCTGATGATGCTCAGAGAGACCTTGAAGAAGCTCTGCCTGCACTCGACGCCGCCAATAAAGCGCTGGACTCCTTGGATAAAGCCGATATATCTGAAATCAGAGTTTTTACGAAGCCCCCAGACCTGGTCATGACTGTTATGGAAGCAATTTCCATTCTCTTGAATGCCAAGTGAGTAATCCAGAATCGTGTACTGCTGAAACACCTGGTGGAATTTCTTTGCAGTTTTTCTCAGTGTTCATTCTCTTCTCTATCCTCTCACTGATTTGGGCAGTCATTCAACAAATTGATTCAACAAGCATTTTTTTTAACAAGGCACAAACAGTCTGCTGCGGAGACAGACATGAAAAATATTAATTTCAAGACATAAGAAAGTTGCATAGTATTAGGAAAGCTGACATAAGAGTGTCCCTGAAGAGATGTGAGTGGGGTTTTTGAGAGATGATGCTCAGGTGAAGAGTGGGACCATAGAGAGAGCCCAGCACCCTTTGATGCTCATGGGATGGGATGGGATGGGATGGGATGGGATGGGATGGGATGGGATGGGATGGGATGGGATAAGATGGGATGGGATGGGATGGGCAGGAAGGCAGGGATTACATCATAAAAGGTCTCATATACTGTGCTAAGCAGTTCAGATTTCATCTTGTAGACATGTAGTCTTCAAACTTTCTTTAGTAATATAATATTTTTATTTTTCAATAAAAATTATATTATAAGAAACCTTTCTATGTAAAACCGATCAAGGGAAGAGGACTAGAGCACCCCCCCCCATGCCAGGCTTTCTGCCAGACCCTCTGGCCAGCACCTCAGTGGGGCCTGGCAGCCCTGCAAAGCACAGATGGAGAACCCTGGCCACAGGGCACTGAGAACCATTGAACATTTTCAACGTAAGGGGATTTTCATGTGAGAAAGACCAATTTGGCAAAAGTTCACAGGAGGTAAGGTTGACTGAGAGACATAACATCAGTTAGAAGGTGATTCGTAGTGTCCTGGCAAGAGATTTTAATGATGTAAACTAAGGAAAGAAGGTTAAAAGGTGAGCACCTGGGGCATTTTAAGGGTAAAACTGGTTTTTCTATGTTGACTTACATTTCTAAAACTCTATGATTTTATGATTCGTTCCCTGCTAAAACTGGGTAGTACAAAACAGCCATCCAATTACCTGTCTGCCCATAAATTATGCTGTACATAACTGCCATTTACAGGGGTTATAGTATTGAGATGAAAACTGCCCACTTATCGGGATAATATCCTAATGTTCTCCAGAGAATGCATTTCTTCATTTCCCATGCTATTTTACTACAGTGCTACTAACGTACGGCTTCTGACTTTCAGGCCCGACTGGCCAACAGCAAAGCAACTTCTCAGTGACTCTAACTTTCTCAGAAGACTTTTAGAATATGATAAGGAAAACATAAAGCCACAGATATTGGCAAAGCTTCAAAAGTATATTAATAATCCTGATTTTGTGCCTGAGAAAGTAGAGAAAGTATCCAAAGCGTGTAAATCCATGTGCATGTGGGTGAGAGCCATGGACCTGTACTCCCGGGTGGTCAAAGAAGTTGAACCGAAGAGGCAGAAGCTTCGTGCCGCGCAGGTACGTTATCTGGGTTGGGATGTTTTTATAGGATTAAAGGCCACAATCACCTGTCCTTCAAGCTCCCTTTATCATGTGGTTCTCAACCTTCTGGCCCTTTAAATACAGTTCCTCATGTTGTGACCCCCAACCATAACATTATTTTCGTTGCTACTTCATAACTGTGTTACTACTGTTATGAATCGTAATGTAAATATCTGATATGCAGGATGGTCTTAGGAGACCTCTGTGAAAGGGTTGTTTGACCACCAAAGGGGCCGCGACCCACAGGTTGAGAACCGCTGCCCTAAGCAATGTAGATAGTAACAATGCTCTAGTTTCTGTCTTAAAAAAAAAAAAATAGCTGGCAACAATTATTTGTTTTCACATGTAAAAAACCTTCTTTATAGCTTTTATTTATAGCTTTTGAATTTTGTCTCCTACATAAAAAGGCCTTCCTTACTTTGAGGACAGAGGGAATTTGTGCATGTTTTCTTCAACAATTTTTAAATTTTTTACCTCTTGACCTATTAGTTAATGTATTTTGTTACGGTGAATGTGTTGGGTATCCAGCTTAATATGCTCCACATGAATTAAAGGAAAGCAGAGGGCTCTAGGTTAAATTACGTTCTTTCCGATGATTTTTAGAAGTTACCATTTCCAGACGTCCCACCCATAGGTTCAAGCAGACAGAGGTCTGGGAAAGACTTTTTCAGTGGGGGCCATACTGGAGGCAGGAATGAGCATGGTGCGTTCACAGCAGGGAGTAGGACCAGAGAGATGGAGGATGTGAAGTAGGGGAAGACATAAGGTCGGCCCACCAGGGGGAGCCATGCGATGGAAGCCCCTCAATACCAGGCCAAGGCCATCAGGATCAGGGTTGGGAACAGAGACCTGCAGCCTTTGTGTTTTGGGAAGTCTGGCCTGGTAGAGGTTTGGAGAGGCAGAGCACAGAGCAGGGAGCCTGAGCAGAGGCGGCTGTCAGAGCTCCAGGCTGAGCCCAGCACCTGATGGACATTTTTTATGGCTGGGTGGGAGGCCGAGGACCAGGGGCAAGTTTCCAGTCAGGACACTCAGTAGGGTCCCTGGAATTAGAGCAGGACATCCCCAGGTGTTTCACTTTTGCTCCTGAGTCCACCCCTGAGAACTTGACATCAGGAGTGTCATTTAGGAGTTGTTTACCATGTGCTGGGCTGTGGGTAAGTTTCACATGTGTCATCTCATTTACTTGTCACCTGCTATTATCCCCATTTTATAGGTTAGGAAACTGAGGCTTAACAAAACCGCCAACACACTCAGTTCACAGGTATTGGAATTGGTAGAACTGGGCTGGGGAAGAATCTTTCTGGCCCCATAACTGGGGCTCTTAGCCACTCCGTAGCAAAGATTGTTTTCTTCAGAAATGACTTCTAAAACCAACCCTCTTCCAGCAAAAGGAAAATGAATTCTGAGTATATTCACATTGCCTGCGGTATTTTTTCAGTCCCTTTTAGCTCTAGGATCAGATGTTCTATGTTTCCCTTTTCTGATTACTCCCACCCTTGACAGTGCCCTCTGAGGCTCTGAAATCTAGCTTAGTCTGCAATCAGAAGTGAGGTCCCAAGCAGGATGGAGTGGTCATCCAGTGAAGTGGGTTACTGCAGAAACTGGGGCTGTAGGGGGGGGGGGGGGGGGGAACACTTTTTCTATTAAAGATTCAAATAGCCCAGCCAGCGTGGCTAAGTGGTTGAGTGTCGACCAATGAACCAGGAGGCCACAGCTTGATTCCAGGTCAGGGCACATGCCGGGCTGTGGGCTCCATCCCCAGTGTGGGGCGTGCAGGAGGCAGCCAATAAATGATGCTCATTATTGATGTTTCTATCCCTCTCTCTCCCTCACCCTTCTTCTCTGAAATCAATAAAAATATTTTTTTTTTAAAAAGTCTCCGAAAGTAAGTGCTTCCAGCTCTGCTGGCTGTGGTGTCCCCGTTGTCGTTACTTGGCTGTGCCCTTGCAGCATACAAACAGCCATCAGCACCGCACACATGCATGAGCATGGCTGTGCTCCAACATCACTTCACTGGTGGGCACCGGAAGCTGAGTTTCGTACCATCACCAGGTGTGATGAAATATGGTTCTTTTGCTTTTTCTCCCCCAACCACTCCCTCACAAACCACACAGAAGCAGGCGGCAGGCGGGCCCTGGCTCGCAGGCCATGGTGTGCGATCCTGGCCCCTGAGAACTAGTCAGGAGAGATCGGTTTTCACTGTTGCAGGGACCTTTCATGTGTTTCGTCATTTAAAGCTGGTGACCCAGTATAGTCCCTGATTCACCCCAAATGCTTGGTAAATCTGTTTCTCTTTTCCTTCTGGGATGCATCGCATTGGGCTTCGTTTCTATTTTGTTTGCATCTGTTAGCCTCTGCTCTTCCCTTATGTGATTTTATATTAGTTTCAACTTTGTATACCACCTCAAAATGTCTGAGGACATGACAAAGGGAACAGAAATCCTACTTTTTTTAAAAAATGTATTATCAGTGGGCAGATTTCACCTTCCTTTTGGGCCTATTCATACATATTTACTTTATTTTATTAGGCTGAACTTGACATCACTATGGCTACCCTGAAAGAAAAGCGAGCATTGCTAAAAAATGTGGAAGATCAAATACAGGCCTTACAAGATGAATATGACAAGAGTGTGAGTGAGAAAGAAAGACTGAGTAAGTAACTCACAAAATGGATTTTGGTCAGGGAATGCCTGATTTTCAAAAGTAGACTTTTGTTTGTTTGCTTGCTTGCTTGCTTTTCCCATTAATTTCTAGAAAGAGAAGAAGGCAGGTAGGAGGGGGCGAGAGAGAGAGAGAGAAAAACATGGACGTGAGAGAGACACATTGATTGGTTCCCTCATGCATGCACCCACACTGGGCCGGCAAACCTGCAACTGAGGTACGTGCCCTCGACTGGGAATCCAACCACAACCCTTCGGCCCTTGGGCCAACACTCTTAACCACTTAGTCAAACCAACCAGGGCACAAACAGAAGGAGTTGTTAGGCAGCCAGCCACACCTCAGCTTTCATTCAACATGCAGGACCTAGTTCCATCAGACTAGTGCATTAAGTGCCTCCTAATATAAAATTAGAAGAACTGGAATGTTGTATAGATTCAGCTCCTATTTGTGAATATGGCTTGTTGGGGGGCATGTTACACTGTAACATAAAACGACAACACATGCATTTGATTCACAAAATATAAAGATAGCACAGAGAGAGCGCTTAAAGAGTGCTAATTCATACTGTGAACAGAAGCAGGTGCATAAACTTCTATTTTAGGAAAAGACTAAGCAACATAATCTGATTTTCTTAAAATTTTCCAGCAAGGAATATGGCCCTGACAAAAGCACGTCTGATACGTGCTGGGAAGCTGACAGCTGCCTTAGGAGATGAGAAAGTTCGGTGGGAAGAAACCATCAACAAATTTGACGAGGAGCTGTCGAACATCATTGGCAACGTGTTCATAGCAGCAGCTTGCGTGGCCTATTACGGGGCCTTCACAGCCCACTACCGGCAACTGGTGAGGACCCGTGCTTCTCTAAGGAGTGAAGAAAAGCAGCTGAAACTGGGCTGGCAGGGGCAGGGCAGGGGGAAGGGGAGGGGGACAGGGAGTCCCCTGCTATTACAATCAGAAGCGGCATCTAAAGTCAGCCTGAATCGGTGAGGCGGCTTCAAAGGACTAGGCAAAGCAAGAAACAGGAATCTAAATGATCAGGAGTGATTTTTCAAACCACTTTTAGGAAATGCCTCCCTAAAACGTTTCACCCTTGCCTTTGAGTTGCAAAACCTAGTTAGCACAGGAGTCATACAGATTCCACAGGAGCCAGTGGTGCTCATCCCTCTCTCCAGTCCCCTAACTGCTAGTAGCTCCCACAGTCATTGAGTTAACCCCAACTTCTCTACATGCTTCCACACTCTCCCAAGAGGGGCAATACATCCCTGATTGAAGACTACTTGTGACTCTGTCATTTATGCATGAGGCCCAGACCAGGTGGTGACATGTCCAAGGGACCCAGATCTCCTGATGTTTAGTCCACTTCCTGTGTCCCACACTTCTTGCCTGGATGCCTGCCGAGCCTTGCGGGGCTTCCCCCTAACCCGACGTTGTGGGTGTGTCCTCTCTCACTGAGGGTCCCTGTTCTCTACAAGTAAGCTCTCCTGCCCCTGCAGCTGATAGAGTGTTGGACCCAGGACTGTCAGTCTCTGGAGATCCCCATCGATTCTTCCTTCAGTCTCATCAGCATCCTTGGCGACCCCTACGAAATTCGGCAGTGGAACACGGATGGGCTGCCCCGGGACATGATATCCACGGAGAATGGCATTTTGGTGACTCAAGGGAGACGATGGCCTTTGATGATTGACCCCCAAGACCAGGTGTGTAACAAGGGCGTCTTCAGGTAGAGAGCAGCCTGTTGGCTGTGCTTAACACTGTGCTGCCCATTACAGGTGCTAACGTGGGCTGGAACCGCCTTCTGAGATCCTGGGATGGAGACCTGGAGGGAGTTTAGAGTCTTTTAGCCCAAGTCCCTCATTCAGTGGATGTAGGAAAGGGAGGCGTGCAGGGCGCTGCATAACTTCATTCTGATTGTTATGGGGTTAGTTTTAGGGGATTGACCATGACTCTTCTGTTTTCGGTGGGGGCAGAAACTCATTCTGGTATAGTCCTTGTTTCTAAAACGTCTGAAGAGTCAAAATGAAGGAAGGGTCTGACGAGATTTAGGGCCAGCCTGCCTAGAATTTACAGAATCCCACTACCTACCTCCTAACCCCATGGCTCAGGTTACATTATCCGCCACAGGGTTTGGGAAAGGAGCCATTGTGGAGGCAGAGAGACAGGCTGGAACCGCACAGCATGGGCGTGTTGTCCGGGTGGATCTTTCCTTCATTTGTTCCAAATTTGACTAAAAGGAAGAATCCCAAACGTTGGCTTAAAACGTGTTTTTATTTGTGAGGGAGTGGTGGCGGTATTTTTTATGTTATTATTTTTACCTTTCAACCCTGTTTCTTGATGGAACAAATTTCCTTAACTTGACTTGTAAGAGTGTTCGCCTCCTAGCCGTTCATAAAGCTCCGCCGCAAATGTCCTGCTCTGCGCTTTCTCACCCAGGCCAACCGCTGGATAAGGAACAAGGAAGTCAAAAGCGGCTTAAAGATCATTAAGCTCACGGACAGCAATTTCTTACGCACGCTGGAAAATTCCATCCGACTCGGTTTGCCGGTCTTGCTGGAAGAGGTTTGCTTTTCACATTCCTTGTCCCATGCTAGCCCCCAACTTCCAGGTTCTATCTGGCACCCTCTACGCACCACCTCGGCATCACCCTGCAGACACCAGTCAGGTCCACACGCAAGCGAGGCAAACAGATGGCTTTGCCTCTTGAACCATACACTCGCACAGGGGGAGCAAGCTGCTCACCGAGGAAAATTCCCCGTTTGCCAACACGATTGTGGTGTTCAGTGGGCTGTGCTTTGGGACATTGCTGTTTCTCAGGCCTCGTTGTGACTTCCTGGTGGTTAGCTGCCCCGAAAATTCAAAGCAGTGGGTGCCATCAGGGACTGTCCACACACACCAGTGATCTGAAGTCAGTAACTCAGTCTCGGGGGTAGAAACATCACTTCCTACTTAGATGTAAGGTCAGACTTAGATTAAGTGATGTGATAAGGATGAACTTCTGTGTTCTTGTTTTTTAAAGGATATCTGTTGAGCCCAAATGCTCCATGTCTTCAGAATCACTCCAAGAATGGAAGTTTTCAACATTGTTCACTCATTCAACACACATTATTTGAGAATCAAAGGCAAACAGTACAGGGAAGCGAGATGGGGCAGCGGCCTGGGGACTGAGTGAGGAGGAATGGAGTCCTCAGGCCTCAATAGCTTACAGTCTAGCTGGGGACAAAGACAGTAAACAGAGAAAAGAGAGAGGCAATGAGAGAAGGGGAGGAAGAGAACTTGTGGTAAGGGCTTTGCAGGAGCAAGCCCAGTGCTCACATAGCCATTAAGGGGAGGGAACAAATAGGAAATGAAGCTTCCGTGTGTGGCTTGTGGCCTGCAGGGAAGTGCTGCAATGGGTCCCAGGTCCTGATTCAAACCCTGACGATACAGGAGAGGGTAAGGTCTCTCCAAATCTGATGAGACACAGCTATGTTAGCCCCACCCGGGATTCCTAAACCCCGGTTTACTTCATAACACAGGAGGTCCTGAGGGAATTCCTTCTCTCATGGCAGTAGACAGAGGACTTTCTGTGTTTTGCTGCCCTGGACAGCAGTGGGGGGGGGGGGGGGGGGGGGGGGGGGGGGGGGGGGGGAGAGGTTGTCTATAGCTGAGTGCTCAGGGCCCCAGCCAAGAATGGGATGGCCGCCCCTGCCTTCGGTGACGTGGAGTCAGCAGTAGCATTACACACCTGGTTCCATTTGGCTGTGTTAGGCATCTATAGCGGGTATTTTTAAACGTTGTCTCCACCCATTCATGGTGTGAAATTGAGTTAGTTGATCACAACCAGCATGTTTTTAATGAAATAGAACAGAATTTTAAAAGTACAAAATTGTATCATGAGTAGTAAGGGAAATTTTATTTCACAGACTTTTGTTTTAGAGTTTCCATGCGTGGGTACCATGCCACAGTGCGATAGGTTTGTTAAGTATTGATTACAATCAAATGCTGACAGCTCCTGGGCCATGGGTAGATGGCTGGGTTTGAGCAGCTGGCTGGGATGAGGGCCAAGCACCAGGTTCAGTGTTGAAGCAGGAAACCTTGCCAACTCTCCATGAAGACTGATGTCACCCATTAACTTACGTTGCATTTAACTTTTTCTGTATTTTTGTTTTAATTTTTAAGCTTAAAGAAACCTTGGATCCAGCTCTAGAACCCGTTCTTTTGAAACAGACCTTCATGAGTGGTGGACGGCTGCTCATTCACCTTGGAGACTCAGATATTGACTATGACAAAAACTTCAGGTTTTATATGACAACCAAGTTGCCAAATCCCCACTACCTGCCTGAGGTATGAGCTGTGGGTCTGGAATTCCTAGCCTGAATGGATTATTATCTCTGATATGTGATGGATTCACACCTGAAGGGACCAAGTCTTCCCCAGCTGCCTGTCCCCTCTCCAAGCCCCCTGTTTCCTTCCATCACCCTCCATCTTGCTTCTCTTCTGAGTCCTGATTCTGAGCCCAGTCACCCTTCTACTGGCCTTGTAGGTGGGACTCCAATCCTCTTCACTCGGTCCCAAGGCCACTGCCCACCTCACTCCCCTGTACACCCCTTCAGCCCTCTCACCATCTCCCTCCTGGTCCACAGCTGCTCTTCGCATCACAGGGCATCACCCCCTCTAATCATTCCTCTCCCTCCTTCGGCACAAGGCCATCTGTGCTCTTATTGTGGCTGACACCTGACTCAAGAGTTTACTTGAGAGTTTATGGAAGGGGCGCTGTCCATGTTTAAGTGTGCAGATGCCCACGGCATACAGCCCCAAACAAGGAAAACTCTGCTAACCAGCAACATCAGAGAATCATGATTCAAATGCTCGGTGTCTGTACTTGGAGTCCTGGGGGGGGAGTCATCTTGTCCCCTTCCTTCCTCATGCTCTCAGACTAGTTGAGGGAGCTGTGTGCCCTCTTCCACACACACGTTCCCACGCCACAGTAGGATCCAGAACCTCTACTATTGTGCTGCAGAGCCCACAGCAGTCGCCACAGCAATAAAGACAGCAGGGAGTCCTCTCTTCCTTCCCAGAAGGGGCTCTGAGGAGCTCTCCACGCTCTGACCCTACCCCTTCCACCACCGCCCAACTCTCTGTGCTGCCAGGGCTCCAGGCACAGCTACACACCTTCCAGCTACACCTTCCAGCACAGCAGGTCTCCGCTTCTCTAAGGGACTTCACTACCACACACACACACACACACACACAATTTTTTAAAGTATTTGTATTGATTTCAGAGAAGAAGGGAGAGAGAGAAAGAGAAAGAAACATCAATGATGAGAGGGAATCATTGATTGGCTGCCCTTCTGCATGCCCCCTCTTCCCCCTGGGGATTGAGCCCGCAACCCTGGCATGTGCCCTAACCAGGAATCAAGCCATGACTTCCTGGTTCATAGGTCAATGCTCAGCCACTGAGCCACGCTGGCTGGGACACACACACACACACATACACACACACACAATTTTTAACATATCTTTAAATATACCCTTTTAAATAGCGTCATTTTCGTTTCAGTTACTGACTTCATAGATGTGGTCAGGTTGAATAAAACTGACACACTTACTGAGTAAGATAAAGGAAACGCCATTAAAAACCTAGGTCAATGTTTTCTGTATCAACCCCTGCCAGAGTGCATGACTGAAGTGCCATTTTAGAATTTAGACAAGTGATCAACTCACAACCTTCGATTTCTCACTTATTTAACTGTTGAGAGGGAGCATCGCATGCCTTACCCTAGCCCAGCTCTCTGTGACTGCAGGTGAATTAGTCTATCTCTTGGGTGTTCAAGTCAATCCACTATAAGGTAGTGGATTTGTTGTGCAGATTAAATAAGGATAACATGTAAAATACATTACATGCAAACACCTTACTCTTATTATATTTATTATATTATATTATTGCTATAATATTCTGATGACATTATTTAAATAAATTAACACCTGTTGACTTATTTAAATAATGTCAGAATATTATAGCAATGTAAAGCTCAACTTATTATCAATAATATCTTCTTTTTAACTAGGACAAACTGTGCACAAGTTACTGTAACTAAGGGATTTTTACTACCTCAGTTGGTTCCCACCTATACCTCATGAGTTATCATCCCAATTTGCAAATATCAGGAACTGAAAGCTCAGCGTGAGTGAACGGTTTGTCCAGCATCATACATGTACTAAAGGGTGCAACCTGCAATCTGACCCTAAGCAATTAATTCTATAATCTTGCTCCTTTTTAACCCTTTGTTGGTTCACCTATAATTGTGACATTTGAGGAACTAGACTGTCACTCATACTGGCAGGGAGAATCATATTAAGATTTTATAAGATAGGATGTTTGGTGTGTGTTCGGGTGGATGAGTATGTTCAGCTGGATAATAGCAAGCCATGTTCTAATAAAGAGTGCACTTCTCATTTGCTCAGTATGAGCTTAAACATTTGAATGGACTCTATGCTCCTTTTCTAGGTGTGCATTAAAGTTACCATCATCAATTTCACTGTGACCAAATCAGGTCTGGAGGACCAGTTGTTAAGGTAATTAAAAAAAAGGGTAAGGGAGTCCTAATATTTTCTTTAGAAATTTTGACAAAGAAAAATTTTAATGTATTAAAAGAAAACATCATTCATAAACCCTCAACCACAAAGATAATAGTAAATGGCCAAGTTCTTTCCCTCTTTCATAACTTTTTTTTACATTGATTTGAAAGAGGAAGGGAAAGGGAGAGGGAGAAGGAAACATCAATGAGGAGAGGGAATCATTGATCGGCTGCCTCCTGTTGACCCCACACCAGAGACTGAGCCTGAAACCTGGGCTTGTGCCCCAACCAGGAATCAAACCATGACCTCCTGGTTCACAGGTCAATACTCAACCACTGAGCAACACTGGCCGGGCCTCTTTCATCACTTTTTGCAGCTGCTGATCTTGTCCAGTCTCCTTGGGATATCAGGGATAGTCTCTTCATTCTCAGCCATGGTTTGGGCCAGGCCTGCAGCCTGGCCTGGCTCTTCCCCTTCACTGGCATTCTGATCTTGGGCAAGTAAATGAAGCCAGTTGTTCTGTGGTTTCTAGACTCATTACTCCACACTAAAAAGTACTTCTGCTCTCAAGTGTATTTCTCCTGTCTCACTTCACTCTAGTTGTTTTCTTTGTGCATTTCTTTTTACCTACAATTGTCTACCTCAAAAAAAAAAAATACCCTCCCTTGGTACACTTTGTATGTGATTAAATCTCCATTCCCCAAAAATGAGATTATGGATTATTTATATTAACCATCAGAATTAGCCCAGAAGTTTAGAAGGCAAAATATCCTATCTAATACAAGAGTAATATGTAAATTAACCATCCCTCCATGACAAAGATGGTGGCCCCCATAGTGGCCAGGGCAGGATGCTGGCAGCATTGCCCCGGCAACTCAAGCCCAACTTCCTGCCCCAACTGCATGGAGGGAGGGAGGCCTCTGGCCAGAGGCTGGGGCAAGGGATGCTGGCATCATTGCAGGCCGGTTGAGGGACCCCCACACACACACACACATATTACATGCATCGGGCCTCTAGTTTTAAATATTTATTAAAATGACCACATTAATGTTAGTTAAAAACTAACTGTGTGTGTATATTGACTAACTTTAAAGGAAAATATAATTTAGACCCATATTCAAAATAAATATAAACGTTTATATTTGAGTCAAGATTATCCTGATATTCTCCCATTATCACTAATGAGTTTAAGTCTCGTTTTCCTTGTTTATTTTAGGAATCTATTCTGCTAGCTGCTAACTTGCTTTAATACTGCTAGGCTCACTCCTTTCCAGACAAAGGGTATCTCACCACAGTTTGTGGCCATGTTCTAAGGATGCAGCTGAACATTTTCGCACACCAGCTCAGTCTCATGAAGAGCTGAGCTTAGCTGTGTCACTGAGCTGTCCCATGTGAGACTGCCTGGGTTAAGAGGTAGAAGTGCCAACAAGAACAGGGGAATGTTGAATCCCCAGGCTGCACTTTATGCTCTTCTGAAAAAATTCTATAAACAAATGAATTTGCAGTGGTGATTTCTTGTGGTCTTCATGTAGTAATTTTTTAAGTTTCTGAATTCAGCATGTACATAACCAAATAAACAAGGAGATATTGTGTGAGGCAGTTCATTGGCGCGGGTAATAGCATGTGCCCTGGGGCCAGCGGACCCAGGTAGGAGCCCATCTCTGCCTCTCAAAGCCACGTGGCCCCAGGAAATGACCCATGGGGTCTATACGCTCATCTGCAAGGTAGGGTGATAACCACTGTGCCCACCTCACAGGGGCATTCAAAGGATTAAAAGAGAGAATCCACATTAAACTCCTAGCAGGGTACCTCGCACAGAGTGATGCTTAATAACAGCAAACAGTGCTGGGGGGGAAATCATGAGAAGACAAGTAAAGGGAGAGACAAGTTCACGTTTGGACAGGAGGAGGCAAAGGGGTAGGGTGGAGTGGGGGCTAGTGGTAAGGTCCCGTTACTAGATGCAATCAAGAATCATTTCAGGGATCCAGGGGGACCAAAGAATGTTCCACACACCATTTTCACCTGGCACAAGCAAGCATCAGACAGAAATTGAATGGTTAGAGAGATCAGGATTGAGCAAGTTTTTCTAAGAGAAGATGAGCAAACTAATATGTAATTCCCTGAACAGCCGCTATGTAAACGCAACTTTAGGGCACTGACAAAGCCGTAATATAGTATTCAAACTTTGGTTCCAGTGACGTGGTGCGACTTGAGAAACCCGAGTTGGAAGAACAAAGAATCAAGCTCATTGTGAGGATCAACACTGATAAAAACCAGCTAAAAACGATTGAAGATAAAATCTTGAAAATGCTCTTTACGTCTGAAGGTAATATTCTGGACAATGAGGAACTTATTGAGACACTCCAGGATTCAAAGGCAAGTAAGATCTTTCTGGTATTTATAACAAGTGTGTGACTCCAGA
>PVJC01006196.1:10757-55997 GCA_004026665.1 Murina feae | reverse complement strand
TGGATGGATGGGTGGATGGATGGGTGAATGAGTGGATGGATGAGTGAATGGGTGGGTGGATGAGTAGATGGGTGGATGAGTAGATGGATGGATGAATGGATGGATGGATGGGTGGATGGATGGGTGAATGAGTGGATGGATGAGTGAATGGGTGGGTGGATGAGTGCTGGGCCTGCTTGGCAGGGGGCAGTGAGTTAAAGATCTATCCCACACAGCTCACACCTTCAAGAGCACCCACCCTAGTGAGGAAACTAGAGCTGAGTTCTTCCTCGTTCACTAGCGATAACGGAGGAGAAAGGGAAGAGGACAGCAAGAGGGGAGGTGGGTGCTGCAGGGAGTGCTGGGCTCTGTGGCTGAGGGTGCAGAACGCCTCGGGGCTCCCTGGCAGCTGTAGGTGGGTCTGGCCAGGAGGGGCATGGACGTGGGGGTCCACACAGGCCAAGGGGCTTCATTTGGGGCCCACGCAGGTGTCAGGGCGATGCCAGACACTCTTGTGTCATGTGTGTCCAAAGGACCCCGAACTGCCACGTCCGGGCGCACCCTGAAGTCGTCCCTTAGTCAGGTGACCTCCACATGGACTGCCCTCTAGCAACAGGGATGGGGAGGCTTCCTGCAGCCGAGAGGGCGGGCGCTTGGTGTGAGCCCCACTTTCCCCATTCCTCCCCCCCCCAACCCCCGCGGAGCTGCCGGCAGGGGATCCCTTCAGCAGGCAGGAGGGTCTGGCCCCTGTGCTCTCCGGGCTCCTGACCCGCAGCCTGCAGGAGCCGGAGCTGGCGGTGCAGGTGGAGGGACACGGGCCGCGGCGCCGGCCGGCCGCCTTCGGGGCTGCTCTTCCTTTTCTGATCAAAACAGAGGTTTTCGAAGGAAGAGCCTGGAAGGTGCGCGGAACAGGGAGGCTGACCCCGCCCCCACCCCAGGCCCACGCACACGCTTCTGCGTCAGGGAGAGCAGACGCAGCACCGACTGCGAGAAGCTCCCGCTGTCAGCGGCCGATGGGCACGCATGAGCTCACTGCTGGGACAGGGATGGAACCGTCGCCCAGAAGCCATCGGCGGGACCCTCTGCACCCCACCTGCACCCGCGTCGAGTCTCCGAGGGCAGGGACCAGCCCCTCTCCGTCTGCGTGCCGCACATGTGACGGTCACTCGGCCAGAATCTACAATCCTGAACCCAAGGCCTCGTGTAGAGGGTGTGCCACTCGGAGCTCTGCCTCCCCCGTGACCACAGGGCAACGGCCCCCACAGACGGTGTGGGAAGGCGGCCACGGAGGGGGCTGGTGGCCAGCACGGAAGGCGAGAGGGGCAGGGAGGAACGGACAGACAGACAGAACCCAAAGGAAGAAAAACCAAGCGGAACCAGGAGCCTGAAGGAGAACCAGCGCCCGCTCTGCTCGCGGCAATGCCAGCTCGCCCCGCTTGGAAGAGAGCACACAGCGTCACACACACAACCACAGCGGACGCGTGCGACAGGGCAGGAAGGCAAGGCCCAGGACCCAGGAGAGACACGTGCACTTGTGCACTGGGGGGGGGGTACCCTGCGATCTGCACGGGAAATGGGCGAGCGCAGCGAGGGGCGGAGAGGCACGCAGTCGCAGGCCATGGTGCTTGGGGAACCTCTCCGGGGGTCTCCCCTCTCCTCGCGGAGCTGGGAAGGTGGCGACCCCATGGCCAGTGCGTTTCCCAAGCGAAAGGGCTGTAATCGCGGAGGAAGCCTTCCCACCAGCAGGCGCTTACCTCCTGCGGCACCGACGCCGAGAGGCTGCTGACACGGTCACTGCTTAACTTGCAACGCTGCGTCTCAGTACATAACCCCCTCCTCCACCCCCCCAATCCCACTCAGACCATTTCATGCCAAGGGGCACTGAAGGTGAAGAGGTGCAATATGAAGACCATAAACATCCAAACAAGGAAACTGGGCCAACGCCGGCTTCCTAGTGAACACGTACGCGGGGCACGTCTTTCTTCCACACGAGAGCACACACCCACGGGCTGGAACCACGTCTCCCGTGGTCTTAGGCCCCACGTGGGACTTGGAACCGATGTGCCTGGCTGACCGTGGCCCGGGTCCCACGCCACAGCCCTTGCGGGAGGAAGGGCTTTTTCTAAGTTCGGAGCGACACCTCGGCCAATGTCAACCCTACGCTGCCTCTTCACAAGTTCTTGGCACATCTCGTCTTGAAGACAGCGTGTTCGTTATTTACGCTTATTATCCATTGGAAATAACACAATTGGAAGAGAAACGCGGCTGAGTCCTTAGCCGCACGACAGAAAAGGAGCACCCGTCACTGAGTGCTGCCTTGGGTAACTTCCCTTCCCTCTAAGGCACACAATCTAAGCTGCCGCCACACGGAGCCCCGATCCCATTCAGGGTCAAGGATGTTAAACCCACAGACCCAACAGCCGTGAGTCCGACACCTTCGAGGTGCCCCAGGGCGCTGCCACGCAGCCTCCATGGACCAGCGGGCTCCTGGGCAGGTGCCACAGTGTGTGGTCACCGACCCACGTTACGGTGATCGGCCCGCAGGCCCTTCAGCCTCAGCAGGTGCATGAAGCTATTAGACCTCAGCGTGCTGGTAGAGCGGCAGCGAGAAGCCAGCCATCCCGCCATGGCGGCTCGGTTGAGATGAAGTACATTCTTGGCTGCTTATGGATCATGGAGATTCGTGTTTGATCTAAAGAGACTTCACCTACTGGAAACATACGTGCTACTCTTGACTACAACGCAGGACAGAGCACGCCCACGGGGCCAGGGCACAGAGCAGAGAGCCCACCTGGATCGTCACCGTGAAAAGATACAGGCCTGGGGCCCACCGGCCAGGGGGAGGACCGGCCGGGAATGGAGTTCGTCCAGGAGGCTCGGTTTAAGGCCCAGACCCTTGGCAAATGCAGCATTTAAACCCGCAGCCACGGGCGTGTCCCACAACACAGCAGGCTTCACGGGAGGGGGTGCTCCTGACATACGGACCCACGCTGGTCCGAGCACGCGGCCTCAGGTGGCCCGCCGCTCCTCACGGGGAAACACACTGTCAGCGCGCCCACCACCGCCTGGTGGCGGTCACGGCGGCATGGAAAACGCAAGGCGCCAGCTGGCTGGCGTGGCCCAGTGGCTGAGCGTCAAACCTGTGAACCAGGAGGTCCCGGTGCGATTCCCGGTCAGGGCACAGGCCCGGGTTGCAGGCTCGATCCCCAGTGTGGGGCCTGCAGGAGGCAGCCGGTCCATGATTCTCTCTCCTCGTTGTTGTCTCTCTCTCTCCCTCCCCCTTTCTCTCTGAAATCAATAAAACTACATTAAAAAAACAGCAAGGCACCATCTGCTGCCTTGAACCACGGGTTAAACAGCAGGCCTTTCCCTGAGAGGAAGACGAGAGAATGAATTGAAGCTACTTATGTAAATGGCATCATGAGAGGAAAGGCCAGCTCCCCCACAACAACGCCCCCCCCCCCCCCCTTCCTGGGCAGGACGTGGTGCTGTCACGGCTCAGAACCGGGGAGGGAGGGGAGCACATCTCCTCCACAGCCGCCACACACCGTTAGCGTCCCGTCTCGAGCAGCCCCCTGGGGATCCCCGTGCTTCGGGAATCGCTGCAAACGCTAAACGCACGCATCCTGTAAGGTGGCACGAGAGGCTGCGAGCTGGTCGGTCCAAACTCGGGACGCACACTCCAGCCTCAGGCCTAAGGTGCCACCGGGAGCCACCGTGGACCCGGGAGGCAGAGTGGCCTGGGCTGCAGGTCCTTGGTGGCGGCGTGAGCACAGGATGCGCCTCGGTTCCTCCTGCTGCACCATCGCTCTACTAATTCCCACGGAGGCCGGCCCTCGCCTGTGAAATGCCAGCCACGCCACCTGTCCTGGCCGCTCACAGGTGAGGACCAGGTGGGGTCGTCGGAGTCACGCCGACAGCCGTGGAGTTGTAGGCAGACATTTGCCGTTTGCGAAGAGGCGTAGGCCTGTTGACGAAGCAGCATACGGATCAGGGCAAATGAGCGCTTAGCCGCCCGCACGTGAAGGGTGGGACGGAAGCCACCGGAAGGTTAAACCTGCGCGTCGCCCTGGTCTGCGGGTGAAGCTCTACTGTACGTCCCGGGCGTCTCTCGCATCACACGGAGGGGGCAGCCCTGCAGGATTCCTTGTCGCGCCCTGTGTAGGTGCCTGGGGGGGGGGGGCGGGTACACCCAGGAATGGCGAGTTATGAGACAGACTTTAGAGGGAAATATCCTGGTGATCGGCCTCGAGGAAGCAGGTGCCCGGCGGGGGAGGCGGGAGACGGCAAGGAGCAGGTACGTGTGGGGGGGCCTCCTGCTGGAGCCGCTCACGCAGGTGCACACTGCTCTGCGATAGATGCTCTGCCTGTTTCCATGGAGACGCCGGCGGTCCCACTGCATGGCGGGTATGCAGGGCTCCACCGGACATGCTCGGGCCTCGGTAACAAAACCAAGGTCAGTTTCCATGACATGTTCCTTCCCGGGTCACCCCGCCGGCACCCAGCTTTAGGGCTCTGCTTTAACTCTCCCAGAGAAATACGACGTTAGCGGAACGCTCTCTTTTCCTTCTTCAGCGGTGGCGTCTCGGGGGAGTCACGGCGGGCTGCTGATTTGTCTCGCCGTGATTAATCACGCGTGTCCACCACACTGCGCGCTTCACACCCCAGCTCCTGCTCACCCCCACACCCTGGGAGGCGGGAGGGGCCGAGAGTGGACGACAGTGGACCTGACCCGGCTCATTAGATGGAGCGAGAAATGTCGACTGAGATGAGGGCCCGGCAGTTTGCTCAGGTGACAGTAGCAGAGGCCTTGAGTGATGCGACCACACGTCCTGCAGTGTCTCTCCCCGGGGGAACTGGGGAGGGGACGTGGGAGTGGTGCGATGCACAAGCGTCCCCCACGTGCCACCCTCACACACCCACCAGGCCCTGCACACACTCCTCACCCCAGGACAGATGGTGCCCCCGAAGCAAGCAGCACCCACTGTTCTCTCTCCCGTGGACCCATCCCACAGAGTCGCCTGCGCGCGCACCGTGTGGGCTTCCTCTCCCGCTCCCGCCGCGGGCCTGCACTTGGCCTGCTCACTGCGCCTGGAGCGCAGGGCCGGGGGGTGACATCGGGGCGGGGGGACAGATCACCCTGGGCTAGGAGGCAAAGGGAACCTGCCGGGAGTCAGTGCAAATACCGGTCACAGCAATGAGGTGCAGGACAGGGCGAGGCAGACATGAGTCTAACGGTCATTTTATCTGAGAGGAGATAACCACTGAGCATCACAGCTCAACAGGAAACAATGAAAACTACTGAAATGTAGGGGGGCTGGGAACGGCATCGAAGCATCAGCCTGGCACAGGCGTGCGTGTGCATGTACGTGTGCATGTGCGTGTGGATGTGGAATGGGGGGGACAGAGGAGGCCGATGTGCCACGAGCGAGAGCAGCTTCCTCCCGGGACAGCGGGCGGGCTGGGCATAGCCACAGGCCCCAGTGAACACGCGTACCCGGCTCACCACACGCACTGCCACCCTCAACTGCTCCGTCCCCCGCGTGGCCCCCGCACACGGTCCCAGCTCACGAACACCAGAGGCTGAGGAGGAGAAACCAAGCCTGTAGGAGGGAGTGAGAGTCGTCATCTGACGGGTACAACCTCTCGCTGGCCTGTGCTCGCCTGGACCCAGCCCCTGGGCAGCACGACCTGGCAACTCCCCAGTCCCGGCAGCATGTCCGTGGGGGTGGCTTCCTCGGGGACGGGGATGGGGACGGGGCTGGGCTCCGGTGCTGAGCCCGCCACCCACCAGCGCCCGGCACCGCCAGCTTCGAGGTCCTCCCGCAGGCCTGCAGAGGCCTCACCGCCGGGCAGAGGCGGTTTAGCAACCTCGCTTACCAGGCCCATCCTGGCTTGCCAGGCTCTGGCGTCAGAGTCATTCGAATCCTCACACCACAGTTCCCTCTCGGGGGCCAGACCACGGCAGGATTCAGAAGAAGCTCGCGAGTCCTAGAAAAACGCCTCCAGACTCTGTAACGGGTTTTTTAGATCGTAAAAGCAATACACACTTTCCTTGGAAAACGCAAAGTGCAGGCAAATGTCAAGAAGTACTCCGGCAAAGACGTGAGTTTCTGAGAGGAAGAGCACAGGGTTCCCGTGGAGACGGCTTGGACTGGACCCGTTCAAAACCCCAGTCCGCCCTTAGGAATAACAGCAGTGCCACAGGCATTGGGCTTGGAACCAGCCCCAGGCAGGTCACCGGGACTCAGACCCCCGAGCCGACGGGAGCAAACGTGTGGGTGACAGAAGCTCGGGGCGGGTTGAAGGGCGGCACCCACGCTCGCCCTCCTGGGGTCCAGGACTGTAAAGTGCCTCCCCCAGGGGCTGGCACCCACCTCCCCCTGGGCCCTGGGCTGGTCCTGTGACTCGCTTGGGCTGAAGGGACGGGGTCCCGGTTCCAAGCCAAGGCCCAGGCAGCACTGCACTGTCCGGCAGAAGGTCAGAGGCCGCCCAGGAAGAGCACAGCAGTCCAAGCGGAGCCACCGCTGGTCAGCCCACGCCAGCCGATCCCCGGGTGGGAGAGCCAGTCTGGATCAGCAGAGCCACGCACCTGACCTGCACTCACCACAGACACAGGGATGGGCCCATCCAAGACCAAGAAGGCCCAGCAGACCCAGCCCCTAGCATAGCACCGGAAGGCTGTCGAGGCAGCTCGCCCCTCCCTGTACTGAGCAGATGCCACGTCAGCCCCAGAGGCTGAGCCGGGCAGCACAGGCGAGACATCCATCAACCTGGAACCACCAAGAAGCAGCCGCCAGTGGGCCTTCCTTCCCTACCAGCCCTCAGACGTGGGTGAGGCACAGCGTCTTATCCTGCAGGTGTGTCCCTAGGAGGCACCACTCCTCCACGAGAAGCTCTAACCACCAGGGGAGACAAAGAAATAGAAGGAAGATATAAAACTGTCCTATTTGCAGATGACACCATCGTCTCCATAGAAAACCTCAAGGAGTCTACAAAGCAAAACCTCTGGGAGCTCATCAATGAGTTGAGCAAAGTCACAGAATGTAACACACACACACACACACACACACACACAAGTAAACTGATCACCTTCTCACCCACTAATAACAAGCAGATGGAAGTGATAATCGAAGGCACACGACCACGCCTGCTGGCTCCACACAACACGGAACACCACACACGTGCCCTGCGCACTCCCGGTGCCGGGAGGTACAAACTGTTGAGCAGCAACATCGAAGTAGGCCTCGCAGACGGAGAGAAGCCGTGTGCGGACCGAGACGCCGCGCGCGGGGAGGAGCCGTCTCTGCGAGCAGGATGGGGCGTGGTCTGCCCGCCTACCGACCGCCCAGCGAGGCCTCTCACATGCAGCAGCCTTACCCTGGCATTTGCATGGGAAGGCGGAGGCGCCAGAATAGCTAAGTCCCTTTTGAAGAAGAACATTAAAGAAAGGGGAGCCGCTCTCCCTGCGCTGACTCCCCACAGGGCCGCAGGGCGGCGTGGACCTGGCACAGGCACCGGCGCGGAGATCAAGGGGCGAGAGCAGGGAGCCCAGGAGTACGGAAATCCGAACAATTGATCCTGGACAAAAGGCACAGAGTAATTGGACAGGGGAACAGTGGTGTTTTCAACCGTCGGACGTGCATAGGGAAAAAGGAAATTAGCCTCGATCCGACCCTCGCATCGATATGAAATTAATTCACATGGGTCAGGGGCTTACATGGCAAATGAAACTTCAAAAACGTTAGGAGAAAAACACAGGAAAATTCCCCTGGACCCAGGGCTTGGCGACCGCTCTTAGCCTTGACTCCACGCGCGTGATCCTCGCGTGGAGGCAGCTCAGCGAGGCCTCTCCCGACCGCGGCACCTCTGCTCTCCCAGGAGCCTGGCAGGACGGCGAGAAGACCAGCCGCCGACAGGAAGTCTCTGCGCCGGAGGGGGCGCCCGGAATATGTAACGAGCCCCGATCTCCGCACAGCGAAAGCAATTAGGAAACAAACCCGGGACACAAAGACACGCGTGGAGGGAATTCGCAGATGGCGAGTGAGCCGTGTGAGGATGTTCAACATCACTCCTCACCGGGGAACTGAAAACAAAACCACCGCGACGGCGTCGCCCGCCCCGCGGAAAGGCTGCCGCAGAGCTGGAGCCCTGAGCCCCGCGTGGGCATGGGAAGCAGTGCCCGGCGTCGCGGGGCGTGGGGCGGGCGCAGCCCTGGGGGGCGGGCGGCACGTCCTGATGCAAGTGAACACGGCCACGCGGGGCTGCAACCACGCCGCTGGGGTTCCCCTCTGAGAAGGGGGGGTGACGTTCACAGACCCCGCGCAAGGGTCCAGAGCGGCTTTCTTCCCATGGCCCCGGGCGGGGCCCGACCCGGTGTCCTTCCACGGGCGAAGGGTGACCCGCGTGGAGTGTTACTGAGCAATGAAGGCGAGGGAGCTCGTCCCACACGCAGCTCGATGCGCCGCAAGGGAAGTGAGCCCAGGTCTAACCCTGAAGTCGGTGCCCTAAGTCGCACACTGGGTCGTTCCACAGAGGAGACACGGGGACCAGGCCAGTGCTGGCCGGCCGGGGGGCCGGGGGCGGGGAGGTGAGGGGGTCAGTGGGGAGCAGCTGTAAAGGGCCAGGAGGAGCCCCGTGTGGAGATGGAACTCTTCTGTATCTCGACTGAGTGTGTTGAAAAACTTACACGTGAAAAACTTACACAACTCTGCACACACACACACACACACACGTGTGCATGTGAGTGACACGTACAAGTGAAACTGGGGAAACCTGAATGAGGTGATGATTCTGATCAATGCCGACATCCTGGTGGGGACACTCTGCGGCTTGGCAAGGTGCCACCCTGTGAGGAAGCGGGTGCGGGTGCATGAGGCCTCCATGGTTACTTACTGTCACGTGAACCACTAACTGCCTCGGAATGAAAAGCTTCCTCTACGGCCTCTGCCATCTGAGACCCGTGGGAACCACGGGCAGGGCTCTGAGAGGTCGGCGGCACCGCGTGTGCTCCGATGTCACCGGCGCCCGCGCCCGCGCCGCTGAGGCTGTGACCTGGCAGAGCCCCGGCAACCTCAGGCGGACGCAGTGGGCACCTGGGGGTTGCAGGTGTGAATGCGTGTGACGGTGGTTGTCTCATGAGTGTGAACCCACGCTGCCCCGAGCCCTCAGAGCAAGTTTCTCAGCGGAAACGTGGGGTTTGGGGGCTCTGCTACGCCCACCGAGAACAGGCAGGGCTCCCGTGGGGTTTCCTGCTAAGACGACTACCAGGCTCCTAATTCCCAAAGCAAGCAGCCAGGACCGGGACCCGGTGCTCCACCCGAGTGACTCCCCGCGGGGTCCCTCAGGTACAGCACGTTTGGCTGATTTCGCAGAGGCAACCGCACGGGCTGGCTCAGAGGAGTCCGCATACCCATTCTCACCTGCCATCCCCAAGCGCCTACACACAGCAGGTCATGTCTTGTTATCGAGAAAACTAATCCCCAAAACTCCCCCGAGGAACACAATTCCTAACCTCACCCTCCAGTGGTGTTTCCAGTAAAAACCAGGAGTAGCCCTACGCGACCCTTGGTTGACCGCCCACTAGAAGGCGGGCACCTTACATTCCTCCACGTGACACCTGTGACAGCCACCCCACCCTTACGCAGGTGCAACTGCTCCATTCAGCAGGCACGATGCCTCCAGTTCGATGGAGAAAGAACACGAAGCGGGCATGTGAGTGACTTCCCGAGTAGAGTAGGGTTGGGAATGAGTCTTCCAACCCCACAGACTCCCGGGGAGCTACCATCCCGCTTCTGTCCCAATCACATACAATGGGGACAATCCCTTTGTAAATGAGTGTCAGAATTCTGCACAGACTTCAGGGTGCCAGCCCTCGAACACGGCCATTCTCGCCACCGCCTCAAACCTTGGCCAACTGGCCGGAACTGGCATATGTGGGGAAGATGCCATTTTGAAGCCGATGACACGCGTGTGAAAACCTGCTCTGAAGAAGGGTTACTTCTTCGCAACGCAATGCTACTGCTACGAGGCTCAGCGAGGACGACGAGCGACGAAGGAAAGAAACACTGAACACGACCCAAGGAGTGTTGTCAATCCTGCAGAACCCGTCCCCTTCCCACAAAAAATACTGAGTCACGTCCATCTTGCTCTTCCGACCCGAACCGCGCCGACGGAACCACCAGCCTCAACAGGTCATCTCAAACACGGCTTCACGCCCCTCCAGTGCCGCAGCGCAGGAGGGACAGAGACGAAGTGTGTGAGCCTGGCCACACGGGAGGCCCAGGCCAGGCGTCAGCGCGTCACCTCCTTATCTGGAGTGCGTGTGGGCGCAGCCCTGTGGCGGGTTAAAAGCCCCGCCGCAGGGAGGGCAGGAGCGCGGGGCAGGGGAGTGCGGGCACCTACGGGCGGGCGGCTGTGAGAGGCGGCGGGGGAGTGGAGCAGCGCACCCAGCCCACCACAGCCTCGGGCGGGGTTTGTGCAAGAAGCCAGGCCTCAGGGAGACAGACGCCCTCGGCTCCCCCCAGGAGCTTCTGGACTTGGGAACCACAGCTCCCTCTGCAGGGAGGCCCCGCCCTGATCCGTGTGTGTGTGTGTGTGTGTGTGTGTGTGTGTGTCCTTGTGGATTCATTGATTGGGTCTATTCAAACTATGAAATATTATTTATCAACAAAGTGGACAAGCCCCCGATGGCCCAGACAATAGGGACGAGGCTCAGAAACAGTGCATCGGTCACACAAGCCTTAGGCAAGAGCAGACACAGTCTGGGTGGCTGACAGTTGGCCTGCAGCTCTGCGAGGGGCTACCCAGGGGTCCCCCATCTTTTTG
This sequence comes from Murina feae, assembly GCA_004026665.1. NCBI lineage: Eukaryota > Metazoa > Chordata > Mammalia > Chiroptera > Vespertilionidae > Murina > Murina feae. The sequence goes on along the minus strand of PVJC01006196.1, from coordinate 45,191 downwards.
GCCTGAGGACCCTCACAGTCTTAGAATGTTGTTACTGGGAACCCCCAATGCTGTGACTTGTGCCGGTTCTATCTATTTCCATTATCATATTCGTTCTTAAACTGATAAACTTCAACATATTCATTGAAATCATTAAAAAGAGATGGTAAGCCTTAAAAACGAACGCACATAAAATATTTTATAAAAAATGACATTTTCCAAAACAAAAGTAGTTGAAAGAATGATCCTGTTCTACATTTTTGAAAATGTCCCTAATGTTTGGCGTAAAAGAAGGCGGCTGGACCCTCATAGCTGCTCTGCATTCAATTTACACGTGAAACATATGCTCATTAAGAGTTACTTTCTTTCATTTCCCTTTTATACCGAGCGGGTGCCTCACGCCGCTGTTTCGCCCAGGAGCTGCCCGCAGGTGCGCACAGGGGCCCGAGGAGGCGGCCGACGCAGGAGGAGGGCGTTTTGCCCGGCGGGTGGAGAACCCGCCTGCCATCATGCGCAAGGCGTCCACGCTCTTCTTGGCGCACCATCCTCACTGAACTAGGAACCTGCCAGCACTGCGAGGAGCAGCCTCCGTGTAGACCCGGGAACCCAGGACACTCATGAGAGAGGGACGTGGAAACGGGCAGCCATCTAAGTGGTATAAAAACTGCACCAACCCAGTGACCCCCACCCCCCTTGGCGGGTTCCAGGGCACCAGAACCCCAGGGCTCAGCTGGTGAAAACATCCGGGATCCAGAACAGCGGTTTCCCTGGGGTCAGGGTTAGGCATGACGGGGAAGGGGACCGTCCCAGGGGACGGCGATTTGCCATGGCCATGGGGCCAGCCGTGTGCGGAGGATGTGCGCCTTGTGAAAAGCGAATCAAATGGCGCATTTACTGTGTGGGCATTGCGCTGTCTGCCAACTTCACATTGAAAGAGCAAGGATTAAGCGGGTTAGTAACCCGCGTGGTGAAGAGTTGAGGCGTGCAGTGTACTGACCTCACAATGTGCTTTGAAGTAAACCAGAGAACGAGCAGGCTGGCGGGAATACAGGCCAGGTGGATGCATGGACACAGGAAGAAGCAAACATTCGCTGTAGAATCCAGGTGGCGGGTGTAATACGCATGTTCACTTTACAATTCTTCCTACATTTGAAAATGTTCACAAAATGTTGAAAAACCCTTTGAGTTGTACACTTATGATTTGTGTACTTTACTATAGGTAAGTTATGCCTCAATGAAAAATTTAAAGTTTTAAACAGTTAAAATGTTAAGGCTAGGCTAAATGACAGACTAGGCTTATCTATACTAATAAAAGAGTAATATGCTAATTAGACCAGACATCTTCCGGACATCCTTCCAGACAAAGCCACGGTGGCAGGGGCCAAGGCAGAGGCAGTTAGGGGTGATCAGGCCTGCAGGGGGGAGCAGTTAGGGGGCAATCAGGCTGGCAGGGGAGGGCAGTTAGGGGTGATCAGGCAGGCAGGCAGGCAGGTGAGTGGTTAGGAGCCAGCAGTCCTGGATTGCGAGAGGGGATCGGGCCTAAACCCGGGTCAAACATCTCCTGAGGGGCCCTGGATTGGAGAGGGTGCAGGCCAGGCTGAGGGACACCCCCTCATACACGGATTTCATGCACCGAGCCTCTCGCTTGTAAATAAGAGAATGGAGAAACAGTATTTACTAAAATAAAGTCCAAGACAAATCACACATTATTAAAGTATATAAAGATAATATATATGATGTTCTCAGAAATAAAGAGGCTTAACTTAAGGGCAATGTCAATATCCTGTGTGAGGTGACATGGGCCAGGGCACTGAGAACAACCAGGAAACACCGCTCAGATCTCGAATGCCCATCATGCCACCTGACGGGTCCTGCCTCTAGGTGCAGGAGGGAAGGATCGGGATGCTGCCGCACAGTCCTGGTGTGGACCCTGGGCACAGGGCCAGGGCGAGGCTGTGACTGGCATCTCCTCACATCAACCAAGGATGTAACTCTACAACCAGGTTCATAGGACCACATCACAGGAACAAAAGAGAATGAGAACAAATAGCACCAACATTATTAATACAGGTTTTTTTTTTTAACCTTTATATTTAAAAATAGCCCCTTAAAGTGTGGTACCTTGATGCTGCATGCTCCTCTGCTAATGAAGGGCATCTGGTTCCGCGTGGACTCTGACGGCCTTGGCCCCCATCCCGGGACCGCACGCCGCAGCCACAGCCCAGACACCGCGAGGCTTCGCGGCTCCGCTGAAATGCTGAACAGCGCTTGGCGAAGTTCCCGACAAAACCAAGCCCCATTTCCCCTCATTCACTCAGTAATTGCACTTGCGGATATTTTCAGTGTGTGCTAAAACTGCAAAAAGACTCCGTGTTTATTTTAAAATGGCACACCAGGCCGGGGTCCCGAGGAAGAGCTGCTTTCGTTTCTCTAAGCCCGTGTGCACCTCCAGGGACACGAGGGGAGACACGTGGGAGCTCAGACCATCCTTCATTGTAGGACTTGGCCGAGCCCTGCAGGGGGCCAGCCCGCACCCGCCCTCCCCGCGCCTCACAGCTGGGACCCCCAAACATGCCCCCTAAACTTCTGCACCGGAAACCACTGACCAGGGCGAGGAAAGGACTGTCCGGGACTTTTAGATTTTACTAACAGGAACATCTTCTCCAGCACGGACTCAGCGGGCCGTGGTGTTCTCCCCTAAATAATTCAGTGGAAAACTTCCATCTTCAAGCGCTTTAAGTGACTCGTGGCTAAGCCGCGGTGAGAGGAGCCGGGCCCACGAAGACACACTCAGGTAGCTGTCACCTGCCGGCACGTCGTGGCTGTAGCTGCCCGGAAGGAAGCATCTCGGACAGCAGCGGGCCGTCCCTGGGAGCGATGGTTGCCGCCTCCCGCCTCCGGACAGAGCCCGAGTGAGAGCCCCGCAGTGGGCTCGCCCGAAGCCGAAGCAAACACACACATTCCCCCGTCCTTCTTAGACTTTCCTCATCAATTTCCAGACGTTTAGTCCCCGTGCTCCAGGCCCATGTGATTGATTTCGCACCTTCCATGTTTCCTTTGTTGTTTAGCCCGGCAGCCCTGGCGTTTCCGCACTTCAGCCAGCTTGTCACCAAACTCCGGGTCCTCCCACACCTCCCCTCCCCTCCCACACCCCAGGGGCTTTCTGGCCTTGCTCCTCCTGCCCCCCCACCCCCACCCCGACCCCCTTCCCTCACCTTCTCTCTCCCATTTCCATCACCCTGTGCAGTGATCAGGCTATTTCCCTAAGGCAAGGCGAAATGAAATGGGACAGGAATTCATTTGCTCAGGTGACTTGCCAACAAATAGCTAAATCAATCGCTAAGTATGGATCAAAAGAAAAATGTGCTTGATCGAGAAATAACGACTGGGTTTTTCAAAGAAATTAAGGGGGAAATCAGTCAACTTTATGAGTGCGGGTGGTGGCGGAGGGGGTGGAGGTGGAAGACATAGAGGGAATAGATGGTGATGGAAAAAATAAAAATAAATTAATAGGAGGCCATACAGTGAAAAAGAAAAGGAAAAAGCTGTATGTAATTTGACACAAGTGTTCACTAGGGAAGGTGTTCATTCTGGTTCTAGAAAAGCAAACATTTTGCAAACCTCCACAAAGCTAAGCACAGGCCGCCTGACCCACGCCAGGTCTCCATCCACCGACTGGAAACACAGGATCCCACACGACTATGCAGGAAATGTTCATCGTAGTCGCCCCGACCCTGAGCGTCCTTCACCAGAGGCGCGGGGCACAGCCGTGGGCCTCAGCGCAGCCTGGGACAGGGCATCACAGGAGCGAAGCATGGTGCGCCCCATGGCAACCTGCAACGTGAGAGGCGCGGGGAGCGAAGGGGTGCGGGGTGAATGGGGGGGAGCGAGGGCGCCCTGCATGGCACTCCCTTTCCAAGCCCCCAACCCACGGACCCGCGTGGCCCCTGACAACGCCTCCTGCGTGGGACAGGCCCCAGCTTGTCGGACCAGGTTGCTTTCATGGAGTCCGAATGACCAGGCAAGGAGTTCTGTTGTACTAAGTAACGGGTCCTGCTGTTCCTACACTCAGCTTCCCGGGAGCTTCCGGGCGGCAGGAGGGGAGGGAAGGACGAGGGGCCTCTGGGAGAGGGTGAGGAAAGGACCTTTCTGCAAGGAGCCATGGAATCAGGGGCGGAACGCCTGCAAGGCGCAAGCCGACTTCACCATCCCTCCACGTCGCAGGCTGCCTCTCCTCACCACCTGCGCCAGCCTGCCCAGCTCTCCAACTTCCAGGGGAAATATTAATGCGGGCTAAATTAGCTGATGTGAAATTAAATTATTCTGACAGAACAACACTGAGCAAAATTTGCTGAAGGAAGCAATAAATTAAGAAACCTTCTTAAAAATGCAATATTCAATTATAACTTAAATAAATCCCTGGGGTATGAACCAAGACAAGTGTATTAAAAAGTAATATGAATTTCTCAGAAAAAGGTTTCTGTTTGGTCGAATAAAACCTCTCCAAGGGCCGGCTTCATTAGCCGGCCGCACCTCCCCGGCTCTTGGCGAGACCAGCTAATTGGAAACACCTTTCGCAGCCAGTCTCCATATGGCCTAGTGATTCATACAGTCTGGGCAGAAGTCTGGAGTGGAAAGCCAGGAAGAATGGATGCCTAGAATACCAAGCTTCTTCTAGAAAGACTCCGCATGAGATAATGAAGTTATGTATGTTTTTGCCTTTTCCTGTCCTTCAGAATTTCATATTCTAGGTGGTGCTGTATTCTCACCAGCATATTGCATTAGCTATAGAACCGAGATGAAAAAAAGGGCCCGGCTGGCATGGATCAGTGGTTGAGTGTCAACCTATGAACCAGGGGTTCAATTCCTGTCCGCCTGCAGACTTGATCTCCAGTAGGGGACGTGCAGGAGGCAGCCGATCCATGATTCTCTCTCATCGTGGGTCTCTCTCTCTCTCTCTCTCTCTCTCTCTCTCTCTCTCTCTCTTTCTCCCTCTCCCTCCCTCTCCAGAATCAATAAAAATATATGTGGAAAAAAACAGAAGGAAAAAGGGGCAACAGCTACGGAAGGGCTCAGTTCCAGCTACTTCAGAACACACCTTATAGACTGATTATCTGCCAATCGCAGCCACACTCAGCCCTGAAGCCAGCTCACCTGCCCAGTGGTGGCACCGCCTGCACCTCCCCGAGGACCAAGCCCGTGAGCTTCAGGTGCACAGCGCCCTGGCGAGCGGGCCCACAGGATGTGCTCACCCAGCGCCCAGATTCCGGGGCGGCAGGGGCCACCGCAGCCTCGTCTTCCCACCTCCCTCTGGCAGGGCACCGCCTGCACACCTCCTGCTGCACACCTCCTGCTTCCTGCGTGGCGCTGCCTTTCGTTAGGAAATGTGCACGTGCTCCCGTCAGTGCTGCTTTCTGCTTCCTGTGGGTGCCGCTCGCTCTAATGAAACAGGTGGGACATCTCCCGTGTCCGAGGGAGTGAACGTGGCGGGAGGTAGGCTTTGCATCACTTCAGGTTGAAACAGGTAAAGGAAGGACCACGACGTTAACACGAAATGGCACTGTTTCCAGCTGGCACCTCAGAGCAGGTGTGCCCTGGCGGACGGAGGCCTGCACCTGGGGAGATGGCCCCGCCCGGGCACTGCCTTGGGTTTGGGCATCCCCCGGGCATCCGTGGACCGCACAGCGACCGAGTTCACGCTCCTCGGAGCGGTGTCTGCCTTTCTCGGAGGAGTGGGCTGGGAGCATCCTGGTCTCTACCTCTACCTTTTGGGGCGGGGAGACTGCCATCGGGCAAAGTTGGGGTTTAAGGCTGAGCTAATAAGGTCACTAGATAGAAGATGTTCGCTCGCTCGCTAGAGATTTCCTGCAAACATCGTGGGGAGTTCCGAGGGAGAGGGAGGCCACACACAGGAGGTGAGGAGGCCCGCGCCTTCTTTACGGTAACAAGTCAGAATTTTTCGCGCAGTGTTTCCCGAAAAGAAAGTTCTTGCCTTGAAAGTTGGGCCTCATGAATCCTCAGAGTAACGATGCAAGGAGAGGTGTGGATTCGGAAGCTTTAGGAGCCGGGGCGGGCGGAGGGGGAAGGACTCTACCGGGTAGTTCTGAGGGCGGGAGTCCTGGCCAGAATTCCATCCTCAAACTCTGGAAAAAACGGTTCCTCTGAAAGGCTCCTGAGGTCTCTCCTGGCACGTTTTTAATTAATTAAACACGGAAGCGTACCTTGACCAAGAGTTTAAAAGTTCCCCTCAGCTCAGAAACAAAGTTCCCCACCGCCCTTGTTTTCTCGTCCCGTTTGCACTTAATTTTATTAAAACCCCGAGTCAGCTGACAGGAAAAATGCCGAGGCTTTTGCAGGATAGTAACTGTGTGTCGGGGAAGGCACCAGAACCACCATTTCCAGGAAATGATTTAAATGAAAGGAAATCAAAAGGAAGAGGGCTTTGAAGTCCCAATCCTGCATTAAGATAAAAATAACTGAGCTAATGAATTCGTTGCAGACTAGTGGATTGCGGACCTTCGTGGCAAATAACAAGCTACCAGAGTCCATCGCAGGCTCGGCTCCCGGGCTGGGCGAGATGAAACGCAAGTGGAGAAGCATCCAGTCCTACAGGCGACGGAGGAGTGCTCATTAGTCAGCCCGCTCCCCTGAGGTCGTTTGAAAGGCACATCGCACACAGCGGACGGATGGATGCTCCTTCCCTGCGCCCGGAATAGCCCCGCTGAAGCCCACCCTCAGCCTCTGGTCCGCCCGCCGGCGCCCCCACAGTTAGAAATAGCTGCCCTGATTGCACAGCTGCGCCAGGGAGAGAGGTGGGGGCAGGAAACCACTTCCCAGGCTCTCGGCAGGGCCTGTCCCCAGGGAGGACTTCCCAGGGCCGCCCGGAGCCCCAGGACCCGGGCAGGGGTGGGGCGGTGGCTTCAGGGGCCCGGAGGTGAGCATCCTGCCTCACACCCCTCCCAGGGCACGTCAGTGGCGTCTGATCACAGAGCTCAGCGCTGCTGTCAATCAAACGTGAAATCATTTCTTCAGAGAAACAGGGCCTTTGAGAGCAGGTCTGTGGCTGTTGGAGAATCACTGCTGAGACTCAGTGCTGGGAACACGGTCCACAGGCAGTGACCGAGCCCAACCGCACCCAGGCCTGCAGGGCCCACCGCACTCCGACTTCCCTCCGCTCCCAAGTCCCATGTGACACTCAGGGCCCTGGCTCACCCTCAGCCCTGGCCCACCCTCAGGGCCCTGGCCCACCCTCAGCCCTGGCCCACCCTCAGGGCCCTGGCCCACCCTCACGCTCATTGCTGCTCACAGCGCCAGGCGGGGAGCACCCGGCGGCCATGCCCGCAGCGATGAACTGTGAGCAGTGAGGTGCGGACTTCAAGGTTCACGGGACAGGAAGTGAAGAGGGACATCCTCCTAGTTTATAGCCTCTTGCTGGAGGCCTTGAGGAGACTGCAGTGCCCAGGAGACCCCTGGCTGAGCTGACGGTTCCATCAGTGAGCCCCGAGGCTGCTGGGCCCCTGGGGACCAGGGGAGCCATGGCCCCTGACAGCAGCCACAGGGGCTCGGGGGTGGGTGCCCGGCCCCCTGGAAGGCAGGGTCTGCAGGGCGGGCACGTGAGGTGACTTATTTCACAGAGACGGGGCCTCCACCCGCCTCAGCTCTGTGAGGCAGGCAGGCGGCCCCCCACGACTTAAGCAGAAAAAGGTGCACAGGGGACAGGCGTGGCTGGGTGGCAGACAGAGCTCGTGCCCAGCCGCTGCCGGAGAGTCTCCTGCTTTGCGGTGTCACCCACAGGAGGCGCTGCACGTTTGTCACCCACCGACGCTGTGCATGTGAACCGCCCGCTCACCTGGCGCAGGTGCGTGTGCCTCCCTCACGCCCTCTGCAGCGCCAGGACCCGGTCACTTGCTGCTGGCGCCTCCGTGAATGCTGGGGGCCTGGGGCTGCAGGCAGTGACCTGCGCGCTCACTCCATGACCCGTGTTTCCGTCCCTGCCGGCCCGGTTCCTCTGCTCCCGGCGCTACTGCAATGAACCCTCAACCCGAGTTTCATGAGTGATGGATTCCGGGGGGACGAGGAGCAGCGTCTTGCCAGGAGGAGCAGGCACCCCGGGGGCAGTGGTGCCATGAGGGCCGGGCCTCGGGGCACCGGGGCCGAGACCCTGAGGAGGAGTGTGAACCGCAGGGCGGCACTAGGCCCCTTGGCAATTGCAGACTTTGTGCTGCCCGTCCGATGAAAGAGAGGCATTCAGTGACCCTGTGATTTTCCTACGGTAACAAAACCAGAGTTCTCACCATCACTACATGACACACGAAGGAACGCAACAGGCACGGGAGTTTCTAAAGCAGCTGCCGAGGCCGGCGGCGTGAGTGCTCCAGACGCACGAGGCTGAGTAACATTGCAATGGCGATGCTGGAGCTCACAGGTCCTAATGGGAAGGTGTGCAGGGAGGGGCCCTTCAGGGGGCAGAGCCGCGGAGACAGGCGCCCCCGGTGTCCAGCGGGCCTCAGCATCATTCCCGAAGCCCACCCGATGGCGGAGACCGCGCATGTAAATATCCCCACTTAAATGGAAACCGTTTTCCTCTGAAATAATACACGTTTCTCCGTCAGCAGTCAGAGCTCTTCGGTGTGCAGCACGTGGAGAACTAGAGGCACCGTTCACTCACCACATGGAAAACCACCTGCCTACCGACATGGAGCCCCCTGTCTCTGCGCCGACTTTCATTTTTTATGCAATTTTTCCTTTTGCAAGTTCAGAGTAAACTGCACATGCTGTTTTGTGTCCTGCTTTCTCCATTTCCTGTCATGTCAGTAAGTACTGCATCACAGCGTCATCCTATATGATAAAAGTGTAGTATGTACACTGTCCCCTCGACCGGAGATCATCTGGGAGTTCGACCAGGGGGCGGGCCGGCTGGGGAAAGGGAGGGAGGCCCTCATCAGCAGCGGCAGCGGCAGGCGGCGGGGGAAGGAAGGGCGTACCTTCCAGCGGCCAGCAGCTGCTAGGGACACTACCAGTGCATGGATTTCGTGTACTGGGCCTCTAGTTATATGTAACTAGGGGCCCGGTGCACAAAAATTTGTGTGCTGGGGGGGGTGTCCCTCAGCCCGGCCTGTGCCCTCTCCCGGTCTGGGACCCCTCTGGGGATGTCCACCTGCTCGTGTGCCTGGCCAGCCTGGGTGAGGGGCCAATGTCTGTTTGCAAGCTGGCCAAGCTCCCCAGTGGAGACCCTCACCCCAGGGCGTGTAGCAAGCCTGGGTAAGGGGCTGAGGGCAGTTTTTAGGCTGGCCACAGCTCCCACTGACCCTCCGGACCACCCGCCTCGTCCCCGCGCCCGGAAGGCTCCCGCCCAGGAAGCTGAGTATGCGGTGGTGCTGGCCGGACCCCGGTGGCCTCCCGTGTGGGGCCCGTGGGGGTCCGGCTGCCTTGTCCCCGCGCCTCGGAAGGCTCCCGCCTGGGGAAGCCGAGGCTGTGGTGGTGCCGGCCGGACCCCCGCGGCCTCCCAGGCGGGGCCTGCAGGGGTCTGGCTGCCTTGTCCCCGCCTCCCCCACCCCAGGCTCTCGCCTGGGAAGGCATCTGCAGGCCCAAGGCGCTGGATGCCTTCCCAGGCGGGAGGCTCCCAAGATGGCGGAGGCCGCAGCCCTGAAGAAGCTGCACACTGGGGCTGCGGCCTCCGCCATCTTGGCTGGGCTAACTTGCATACAGCAGCTGATTGGCTGGTGGGTGTGGCTTACCCCGTCCCGGAGAAACGGTTAATTTTAATATTTTGTTTTTATTAGTTAAGATGGTATTCAATATGATCAGATGCAGTCATTATCTAATCTAATAAAAGAGTAATATGCAAATTAGCCATCACTCTGAGATACCTAAGCCACGCCCACCATATAAGCCATGCCCACCAGCCAATCAGAGTGGCTTTATGCCAAGATGGTGGCTGGCAGCCACAGAGCTAGAGCAAACAGGAGGCTTCCGTTGCACCAGTGATGGAGTTGAAACTGCCTGCGTAGGCCAGCCGGGCCTCTGATCAAGGAAACAATGTTTCAATTATAGAAGATAAATAAACCCCAGAAACCTGATTCCAGCCAGCCTCGTTGGGACATTGGGTCAATGGGAGCTGTGGGCAGCCTGAAAATGGCCCTCAGCCCCTCACCCAGGCTGGCCAGGCACCCCAGTAGGGATGTGAACCCTGAAGGGACTGTGGGCAGCCTGAAAATGGCCCTCAGCCCCTCACCCAGGTTGGCCAGGCACGCCAGCAGGTGGACATCCCCCAAAAGGGTCCTAGACTGCGAGAGGGCACAGGCTGGGCTGAGGGACCCGCCTCCCCCGGTGTGCACAAATTTTTGTGCACCGGGCCCCTAGTGTTACATAACATAGAATAGAGCCATGTACTGGCATTGCTTCATTCCAATGCCATGATTTATTATGTCACTGTCTTCTTTGGAAACATGATCTTTTGTATCAGTTTCCTGGTTCAAACCGCAAACTGCCTCAAGGGTGGGTGTGGAATGGCCTCCAATCACACCAGGCACCCAGAGCCTGTCTGCTGTGCGGCTCCCCGTCCTGCGCTCCCACTGCTCACACGCTGCCTCATCCTCTTCTGCCGACTCTGCTCCTGCTAAGTCAGGGGACACTCCCCCCTCGCATCCCCACCACGCAAGTCCCCACCCCAGGCCAGGCGCAACCCCAGTGCCAGGCGCTGGTATCCCTGGTCTTCTGGGCTCAGCCATTATCTTCCTTTTCTCTCTTACATTTGCCATGTTTGTCTGCCTGCTATCAAAACACTGCACTTCTGTGCCCAGCATATGCCCTGCGTCCAGACGGCCCACACAGGCCTCGCTAAATAGAGACATCAGTGAAGTCCCAGCAAACAACATCCATGGTGTGTCAGACTACATTCCTGGAAACGTAACTGTCAACAGGTACATGTTTTAAATGCCTTCAGCAACTATGGCCACGTCTCTTTCCAGACCACAGTGTAGTACACACGTTCTCCACCTTGACAGCACGCACAGGTTCTAGTTGTGACTGTATCGTGTCCTGAAGGCTGTCTGTTCGCGAGTACGTACCGTGCACGCTGTTGATAATGTAACACGCATTTGCAGTTACCAACTGGAATGATCTTCCCCACGTCCTCACCTGCCGATGGTGCTTCTGTGATGCCCTGTCTGCAGGCCTGGGGCTCCCACCCTTCACGTTCACACGTCACATGACTTTCCAGTCAGTCATCTGTCTCGAGATTAACGGACGTCATCTCTAGAATCACCACTCGGACATGCTACCTTTGTTGCTTTTAAGGCCAGAGTGATTTGTTTTCATTTTTTATTATTACTTCTCATTTCTTTAGCATCTTTAGAACTTGAGTATGATTTCGTCAGAGCGCCGCACTTTCGTCAGAGCTCCGTATCTTCCAGGAATGTGACTGAAATTGACCGACCTATGGATGGAGAGACACGCTAACCACATGATGCGGAGTCCTCCCCTTTGGGAAGAGGCGATGACGGAGCGCACACACAAGGTTTGACTGCTGTTCCCGTGCAAAGGGTTAGTTTGCCTCACAGAGGGGCTATACGATTCTTGTTATATTTGGTCCAAATATTGTATTGTTTTGAGAATTTCTTTCCATGACGTTTTCTATACAGATACTGCTAAATACATAGCAAAGCTATCTGAAATACTTTTTAAATCGTAAAATAACACACATATGTAATAACACGCATAAATGAGTAAACAAAGCAAAAATAAATACTCAAAACTATTACTCAGATCAAAACACAGGACCTTACCCCCTTCAGAGCAAATACTCACAACACAGTGATGATTCCCTGACACATGTCCCACCCAGGGGGTCACCTCTACACACCCTCTTGTAAACAGTCAGTCTTGGTGTAATCCATACGGTCTGCTGACTTTTTTGTTTGTTTGCAACAACCTTTTTCCTAGAATATTCCTCTGGGAATCGCTTCCCATTAAATACCCTTGTGAACTCTGACCAAAAAGGCACTGATGCTTTGTCATGAACTTTGAGGGATACAGGAGAGATTGAGGAGCAAAGGGGAGAGAGAAGAGACAGGCCAGGGGCAGCGGGAAGCGGGACAGATGATGTACTGTAATCAGGTACATGAAAATGTCATGAAAACGCCCCGAATCAGTGTTCTCCTCCTCCTATTTCAAGCACCAACTCTGAAGTCAGTAAAAACACAGCGCACATACATGAGCACCGTGGGACACACACCGCGCGCAGCTGAGAGGCGGGCGCTCAGCTCACGGGCAGGAGACCCGAGTAGTGTTGGCTCTCTGTCTACGTGCGCCAAGTGCACACATGTGCGCGCACACACACACATCTGGGTAGTCACCGACTATGTGCTCTTTGGTCTATTCAACAGTGAAATTAAAATAATTGAGCATGTCCATCCCAATAGTGTCTCCCTGCTTTAATGAGTTACTGACATAGGGATAAATGGGACAAATGGGATTATAAATGTAAATGTTAGGGCTCCTACTTTAAAAGCTCCATATAATTTGCATAAATCTGCATACTGAGTTCAAAAGGCCCAAATCTGTAATATGAAAGTTAATTAGGGCAAACCACTTATTTAATATAAATCCAATCCTCAGGACTCACGCCGATGGCATACAGAGCAGTTTCGTCGCTCCCCGACGGGAGTCCCTGCCACGAGCCTCACACACACATGGCGCTGCCCCGGATGCCCCGACGCACAGTCCACTGCGGAGAGCAGAGGAGAGACGGCGTGTCTGAGAGCCGGGGGGATGCGGGCGGCCATGACTGCGCCACGCTCCAGCCACGCAGGCGGCTGACAGGCTCCCCTCAAAGTCCTGGGCTCCAAACACGCTGCCTGGAGAAACGTAAAACCCTGAGGCCAGGCCCGTGTTTGGTGGCGGGCGGACTGTCGCACAAGCCCCTTCACGTCTCCCAGCACCTCAGAAAGCTCCCAGCACGTCCCTGTGTCCGGGGAGAAGTTGCCGAGGAAGCCACGTGTCCTGTCACCCACAGCCACGCTCTTCCTGAGGCTCCAGAGCAGCAGAAGACACGCTAACCACAGGTCGGGCCCTGACAGCTTCTATACGAAGGGTCCCTGCCTGACTGGATCACAGTCGTCACCTGAGAGAGAAGCAGAACGGCAAGGTCGAGCCTCTGAAGATCAACTCCCCCATAAAGGCCAAGAGAACACCGAGAGGACCCAAGCACTCCTTCGGAACTCTGGGAATCAATCAGAGGCTCGCCACAATCCAAGGGGCTTTACTAGAGAAAAAACAACAGCCGTGCAACCAGAGCCCACGAAACCAAACCCCCGAAGCCACCACACAGCTCGAAGAGACAATTGTCACTACTTGCTCTGTCAAGAAGCTCCTTTGAAAAGCTCCACTCTTAGCTTTTGCCTTTATTTGATCCGACTCAGAGCTCACTCTGTGTGAAAAGCACCATCCCTGGGGATTTGTTGAAAATAATCAGTGACAACTGTTCGATACTGCAGCAGCCGGAGGCAGCAATGCTGGTTGGGTCTAAGAGGCTGGTCAAAAACCTTGAAAGGAAAAAGCGGGAAATGAGAAGTCCACAGGGAGTTTTTAAGAGCCCGGGCACATTCCAAGAAATCCGGGAGGCCACATAGGTGTGCGGGGCTTTGCACATGTCACATATCCTGGGAAGACCCGAAAAGGCCCCCGAAGCTCACCTCTGCATGGATTTTGCAACATATGAAAACCAGTCATTACAGAATGAAGGAGAGAACCACCCGATCATCTCAATGGATAAAAAAAAAAAACACAACATTTGACAAAAGTTAACACCTTTATGATAAAAGCACTCAGCAAAGTAGGAGCAGAAGGAAACGGTGGCAACACGGTCAAGGCCACGGGTGTAAAACACCCACAGCAAACACCCTGCCTAATGGTGAGAGGCTGGAGGCTCTTTCTCGAGGATCAAGAACAGGACAAGGATCCCATTTAGTCACTTCTATCCACACGGCACTGGAGTTCCTCGCTGGAGCAATCAGCAAGACAAACAAACACAACACGACACAACACAACACAACACGACACAACACAACACAACACAACATGACACAACACGACACAACATCCAAATAGAAAAAGACATACAAAACTAGATGAATACAGACATGGTCTTGTATGTAGATGCTCCTAAAATACCCCCCACATCCTCCACACACCCTGTGAGAATTAACTCAGCAATGTCGCAGGAACAAAGTTAGCACATGAAAAACCACTTGCATTTCTAGGTGTTAACAATGAACAATCTGAAAAGGAAATTAAGAAAACAATTCCATAAAAAAGCATCCAAAAATACTTAGGAATAAACCTAACCAAAGAAGCAAAAGCCCTGTGCCCTCAACACTGCACAGCACCGCTGAAAGGCATGAGAGACACAAATAAATTTCTGTGGGGACACTCTGTGCCACGCATTGGCACGCCACCCGCAGTGCTCTACGGGCTGAATGCAATCACTATCACATTCCCAGTTCCGTTTTTGCAGGAAAAGAGAAATCCATCCTAAACCTCCTGCGGAAGCTCAAGGGACCCTGACAGCCAAAACGATCTTGCAAAGGGAGACACGGGGTTGGAGGACTCACACTTCCTGATTTCACAACTTACCACACAACACGAACCGCAGCAGCACGGTCTTCGCCCCGACGGGCAGCGTGGTGGATCGAGCAGGGAGCCAGGGTAAACCTGGCACACGGGACCCGCAGCTGCGACAGTGTTCTCAGGACCACGCCCTGGGCAGCGCAGTCTCCAGGACGAGTGGGGCCAGGAAAACGGCGCATCCACACGCGGAGAGTCCAGTGGGACTCTTACTCAGTACCGCGTGCAGACATGAACCCACATGACTAAGGACGTAAACGCAAGGCCCCGAACTATAAAAGGAAAAAAGGAAAGGCTCGGACAAGTGGGTTTATTGGCACCAGGAGACCAGGGAAGTTGGCCTCCATCACAGGTGACAGCCCTGTGCCCCCAGGGAACCAGCAGCAGAGGGAGGAGGCAGCCTGCAGGGTGGGAGGTAACATTTGCAAATCTGTATCAGATAAGGGGTTGATATTCTGGTGTAAACAGGGAATTCCCACAACTCGCAACAACAAAAAATCCAATAGCCCCACTTTACAGCGGGGAAGGACTGGAAGGCATACAGACAGATGGCCGATGGCACGTGAATGACGCTCAGGGTCACTAATCGCTAGGGAAGTGCAAACCAAACCACCCTCGAGCACTTGCCGCCATCACACCGGCTGCTAGCAAAGAAGGGGAACCGAGCCCGTGGGCACTCTTCACGGGGACGTAAGTAAGAGCGTGGCGGGTCCTCGCACACTGAGAATAGAACCGCCGGGGGACTCAGCGCTTCCGCTCAGGCCACACGCACAGGAGCTGGGAGCGGGCGCTCACAGCAGCGTCGCTCAAACAGCCAAAAGGTGAGCACGTGTGTCCCTCAGGCTGGATAAACAAAATGCAGTGTCCACACACGGGGGGTGGGGGGGGTGTAGAATTCATCCTTAAAAGGAGGCGATCCTGACACCTGCCACCCTGCGGATGGACCCTTAGCCTGGGATGTAAGTGGACCAAGCCCATCACAAGAGGGCAAGTGCTGGATGATCCCACTGCTAGGAGGGACCCAGAGATGTCAGACCCAGGGAACAGGAAGCAGAAGGTAGCTCCAGGTGGGGGAGGGAGGGCGACAGGTAGCTTGTTCATCAGGACTGAGTTTCCATGTCGCAAGATGGAAAGTTCTAGAGATGGGTCACACACCAATGAGAGCGCACGCAACACGACTGAGCTGTCCACTTACAGTAAGTTTCATGCTATGGGTATTTTACCACAATTAAACATTTAAAAAATGAGGCCCAGCCAGGGCGGCTCAATGGTTGAGTGTCCACCCAGGAACCAGGAGGTCACGGCTTGATTCCTGGTCAGGGCACCTACCGGGCTGCAGGCTCCATCCTCAGTGTGGGGACATGTAGGAAGCAGCCGATCAAGATTTTCTCTCTTCACTGATTTTCCTCTCTCTCTCCCCCTCTCATTTCTTCTCTGAAATCAACAAAATTACTAGAAAAAAATTTTTTTTTAAATGAGGAAGAAGGAGAAGCTGATATGCAGGGAAAGAAATGAATGAAGCAAAATTACAGAGAGGTACAAAGGGGAGAAATGGAGGGGTCTTCCCGCGCCTGACCCCACCCCCCGGACTGCTGCCCGATTCTGAAGACACCTCCACAGTCTAAGCACAAATCCTCCATGGTGTCCCCAGCCCCGGTGGGTCTCATGCCGCCACAGGGGTCTGGACAGCCATGCGCACATGGAGAACAGCGAGGGACACGTGACACAGCAGCACATCGCCGACTCCCTTACGTGGCCAAGAGCTTGCTCCGCGCTGAACTTGGAAAACACAGACCCCCAGGAGTGGAGGCTGTTGGCTGATCTGTCGATAATATAATCTGTTTGGAAGAGGGAGGCTGTTCAACTCAGAAGCCGCACAGTGGAAGACTCAGTGGCTTAGGGACACGGCAGCCACGTTGCAGCCCATGTCCATACATCTCACATGCCATCAGCCTCCAGCCTGGAAATGTACGCTCTCTGCCTCCAATTGGAAAAGAACTGGTGTGTAATTAATGGTCTTTCCCCTGATCAATATTGCAGGGGATCATTATTTAAGCTGCAAATGGTAACTAGTCTCGGGGATATTTTCCACTGAAATGCTTAGCCCTCTAACTGAATTACTGACTTAAAACTTAAGGAGCAGTGCCATTACAGACAAATGCTAGACATGTTCTCTACTGGAGTCTCGTTTTTAATGAAAATCTATAAGCGAGTCCAGCGCTGAATACAGATTCCATGGCCTTTATTCCCGTGGATGGACGGAGCTCCCACGCCAATTTGCGAGAAGCCGGAGGGAAATTCTGTTGGATCTAGCAGCGCCCAGGTTGACGCTATTCCTAAGCAGGTCACAGCATCCAGGTCCCTCTCTCCTCTCCTCTCCGAGCACCCACCACAGCAGGTCTGCTCGGAGCAGGGTGCGCCCAACGGTACAAATAAAGTTCAAACAACGATAGCCAACATCAGCAGGGTTCCATGGGGGCCTGGGCCAGCGGTTCCCCATGTGGATCCCAGGGCAGTTCCATCCGAAACGTCTCGGGGCCTTTGAACACTCAGCTCTCGGCCCCTCCCTCGGAGATCCCGAGCTGTATCTTGGAGGCGGGGCTCCAGAGCAGGGGTCCCTGGGGTCCTGATGGGCGTCCCCAATCGCCAGCCAGCTGTCCCCGAGCAGCTGTGAGAAGTGGGATGGAACTGCCGTCAAGCCTCAGGTGTGACCACACGGCCTGTGGCTCCTGCTGGCCCGTTCCTCCGACCCCTCTTTGCCTAAGTGAGTGGTGACGACCTTGCCCCTGGTCACCACGAGGCTCGAGGAGGAGAGATGCAGCGTGTGGAACCAGGAGCTGAGGTGACACCGAGATGAGCGCACGACTAAAGGCGGAGGGGCTGCGGGAGGCCCCGGACTCCTCATGGGCCCCCAGCTCTGGAGGCCACGCGGTCTGTTTAAAGCCCAGAGGGTGCGTCTCCGACCTGTAGTTCCGACCCATCGGGCATGAAAACACCTCGTGAGATCATCTCTAGTGAAGGCCGCGCTGCGAAGACTGCATGCGAGCCATCGCCCGTGGAGGCGGCCTCCGGCGGGAGCTGTTCTCACGTCATCCTGCTAATGCTCTCCCAAGGCTCGACCTGGCAACGAGCTGACGCTCGCAGCCCATTTGGAGACGCAGCGATACTTTGAAAGACGGTTAAAGACCCTCCACGCTACCTGAGTAGCGATTCACAGTTATACAGCACCTGCCCGGGGAACTTGTCAAACTCTCTTAGCTCAGCACGGACCTGCCTGCCGAGCGTTTCACATTAGGGAGGAGGTGCGGGGCTCCGCGGGGGTCAGCAGCAGGCCCTGGTGGGAGGACGAGCCCTTCTCCATGCCAGCCAGGGTGTGGACCCCGAGGCTGAGGGCAGACCCTGAGCCTGGGGGTGAACCCTGAGCCCGAGGGCAGACCCTGAGCCTGAGGGTGGACCCTGAGCCTGGGGGTGAACCCTGAGCCCGAGGGCAGACCCCAAGCTTGAGGGTGGACCCCGAGCCTGAGAATGAAACGCACAGACTAACAGCATGAAAGGCCTCGAGCTTGGGAGCCAAAGCCCAGGCTGCAGGCGCAGAGTCCGGGAGGCACAGCTGCCCCCCAGCTGACTGTACCCCACTGTGTCCGCCCCCTGCACCTGCGTCAGAGGCTCCTCCAATGGGCCGCCTCTTGACCTGGTGGCTCCAGCTGGTCTCCTGGAGGGAATGTGTCCCTCCCCTTAGTGAGCAGGAAAGGAGGAGCTAAGACCTGGAACCCGGGCCACATTGCGCGGGCCATCGGGTTCCCTCGCAGAGGAAAAGGCCATTTGTCACCGCACCCCCTCAGACCCGCGCCAGGACACTGAGTCCTCTGACGGGCTCCCCGGCATCGTCCTCCATCCTCCCCGACTCTCCTCGTGCACATCCCACCTCCTGTCCTTCCACAATCTGCTCTTTGAAAATGTGGACAAAGACGCTCCCAGGAGACTCAGAGCCTTGGCAGCAGCCGGTCTGCCCACTGGCTGCGGTCCAGAGCCCGCTGTCCTGAGGCTGGGAGCGGCCTGCTGCTCGCAGAGTCCTCGCTCAGGCACCAGCAGCTGGCAGGTGCTCGCCGCGCAGTGTGTGTGTGTGGGGGGGGGTGGGGGGTGGGGGGGCTATTCCTTCCTCCTGCCTACACAGCGAGCGCCCTTGGTTAGCTCCAGGGGTCAGCATTCTCCAGGTCACCTCTGTCCCCAGGGATCCCCACTGGCCATGGTTCCCACCTTCACCGTCCCTGTGAGGATAGAGACCCCCTCCCAGGGGCTGTCAACCCCATTTGCACCCCTTGTTCTCTGCAGACACGTCTGCACTATTGTTTTCCAAATGACGAAGCAAACAGACTGAACACCTTACTGGATCCACAGCCACGCGAGCAGGTCTGCGTGTGCCCCCACGACCAGCCCTACTGTGCAGTTTCTCCCTCATGAATAGCAAGAGGTCGAAATTCCATGAATCGCCTCGAAAGCTTTGTTCATCGAAGAAGGTCTTCACACTTAAACAGGCTGAGTGGAAGCCACGGCTCTAGTAGTCCTTCGAGAACATGCTAGGAGGTTCGTTTGTAGGTTGAACTTTTCTGGGGTTACCTAACATCTTTCAGACCAAAACAAACATACGACGACGTGCCTGGCAGGGAAGGGTGCCCGGACGTGCTCTCAGCCTTGGCACTGTGCATGGGGTCAGAGCTCTTGCTGTGGCAGCTGCATCCCTGGCCTTCACCCACACATTACTCGCTACATGCCGGTCGCACCCCTTTACCAGCTGTGGCAATCAAAACTGTCCCCAGGCCTGGGTGAGGTGGCTCAGACGGTCGCAGCATTGCCCTGTGCTCCCAAAGGCTGCTGCTGGTTCAGTTCCCAGTCAGGGCACGTACCTGGGTTATGGGCTTGCTCCCCAGTGGGGCCGCATATGGGAAGGCAACCTTCTGTTCCTCACCCCCGCCCCTTCCCCTCCCTCTAAAAACAAGCATGCCCACGAGAAAAATGCCAGAAAAACCCACAGTGCAGGGCATCCTGCAGAATACCCGACTCCACCCTCCTCCCCCATCCCCCGAGGTGACAAGGCCGCGGAGCGCTGGGGAGTGTGAGGACAGGGCGGACGGGAGGAGCACGCAGACACGGTGGCTGCATGCAGTGCGGTGCCTGGCTGAGCTCCCGCACAGAAGAGGGACACGGAGGCAGCACCAAGGGGCTGTGGACGAGGCGGTCTCGTGTTTTCTTCCCGGGGCTCATGTGTAAGTGCTGTCCCTGCAAAGAGAAGGACGGAGAGGCAGCCCCGCCCACGAGACCCAGCGGTGACAGCTGACGCGGCGCCCACGGCAAGCCCAGCGCCCGTCTCGGCTCCCGAATGCAGAGCAGCGGCTGAAACCATTTCCTCCTCAGGGGCCCTGATTCCACGCGAGACCACAGACGCAAACGAGCAGGGCCGACGCAGTCAACATGGCAACACGGCTGCTGGCCCCGGGGAGGAGCTGCTCCTCTCTCTGCCCCACACCGTCGGTGGTGCCTTTCCCGGGGCCTGTTTACGACGCCAGTGACATTTCCCAGGTCAGTTCCCTTCGGCAGAGGGACACGTGGTCGCCTCCCTCCCGCCGCTGGCTTCCTCGTCAGGGCACGTCATCCCGGTAAAGGCTGAAAGGCACTTTCCCTGGTGTGTCACTCAGACCCACCTTCCCCGCCATCTATTTATCACGGAGACAGGCAATTACAGTTTGATTAGCGAGTAATAAATGGTGTCTTGTCCCAGTACATCTCGCAGAGGCAGCGAGCAAGCACCTTTTTGTGGGATTTACACCCTGACGGACTCCATCGTGGAGGCGCTTGGCTGGAGGGCACTGGATGCAGGGCCAGATGGAGAACATCGACTAGAAACGTGGAACCCAGAGGTCGAGGCTGAAAGCTGCGGCATCGAGTGGTGGCTTCCCCAGCTCCCAGCTGCACCAGGGAACCCAGAGTCTGGTGTTTCCCACTGCCCACATTATTAACAAATCCTCACCTGAGGATATGTTGACTGATTTTTAGAGAGAGGAAGGGAGAGAGCTACAGAGGGAGAGAGAGAGAGAGAGTGAGAGAGGGGAAGAGAGGGAGAGAAAAAAGAGAGAAGAGAGAAACATCGATCATTTGCCTCCTGCACGCACCCCAGCTGTAGATGAAGCCTGCAACCTAGGACTGTGTCCTGACTGGGGCTCGAACCCGCAACCTGTTGGTGCACGGGGATGACTCTCCAACTGACCAAGCCACCCGGCCAGGGCTGTCCGAGTCGGTCAACGTCTTTGAAGCATTACAGGTTTAGATGTTCAGAAACCTGAATTGTAATCTTGGAAATGATTTAATGACAAAGAATAAAATCAGAAGCAACTGCACTTGCACTGAATTAAGCAAATAGCAGTACATATCTTAGAACGCTGTTCCTAACTAACTAACAGAGAACCCAGTTATTCCCGTAGACACAGGGAGAGGGCGACAGCCGGGCGTCGAAACTTGCCGCAAGGTTATGAAACATTAATTTCCTATCGGCGAGAGATGCCAATAGTTGAGTCACTACTCCTCGTCGCATGGTTTGCGTATACCATCGATCTTAATATCCAAACGCATTAGCTTCGTTCTTCGTGCTGATCAGAGTTAATGAATTTTCATAAGCACATCCCAGGATCCCGTCACCACGACCGGAAGCTGCTGCCAGGCGGGTGGCGTGGTGCTGGCGAGGAGCGGTGGGAGGTTCTCTCGGCTGGTCTGCACCAGGCTGACAGGGTCCCCAGCAGCGACGGGTCAGGTCTGGAGACTTCCTCTGCCGGGCATCTGGCCCCACGGGGCGACATACCCTCAGTGCTAAGCCAGCTCTCCATGTCCCCCAGGGCTGCTCATAGCGTCCCTGGTGCTCTGGCATCATGGTGCCTGGTACAAGCGGGCACCGTTTTTTTCTCCACGTGGGCACCGTTTTGTGGTGTGAGTATGTTTTAGCGCAGAATCAATCGGCTGCTCAATACAGTTGAACCCGTTGGCCATCATTTCAGACGCGTTAGTCCAGTAGCACCTGTGGCTCCCATCAGCGGTCACTCAGGACAGGATCGCAGTGGGGACCCCACTCCTCGCCTCGGCTCCGGCTCTGCGATCCCTTCAGGGTGGCTGGCCTCTCCGCGCTGGGGCGCCTGACTCTCCACATGTTTATGTAAAGAGCGGAGGG
Organism: Murina feae; assembly: GCA_004026665.1. Lineage (NCBI taxonomy): Eukaryota > Metazoa > Chordata > Mammalia > Chiroptera > Vespertilionidae > Murina > Murina feae. Next base: position 23,374 of record PVJC01006196.1, on the reverse strand, counting down.
AAGAGGAGCGAGGACGGCCTCACGTTCTTCCGTGACAGCGACGTTACCCACTGCACTGCTGCTTTTCCCAGGGGACAGCACACGGGCTGCGGAGGACCCAAGGCCAGGAGGGGATGCCCACGGGCACAGCCGCGTGTGCCACTGCTGAACTCGATGCCCGACTCCCAGGACCGGAACCAGCGCCCGGGTCTGGGCCCCGGGCTGTGAGTGCCGGGAAACACAGCCCCGATTCTCGAGGGGCACAGACAGGAACGAAGGCCAGGTGAACCGCACAGGCAAACTGCTGTGGGGGGCGGCCCCGGGTGGCCCTGCAGCGAGTCGGGCCCAGGCGGCCTTTGGTGACGAAAGCTGTGTGCACCCCTCCATCGGGGGCCACTTCCCAGGGCACAGCCGTCGCTTGGGCTGTTTCTGCAGCTCAGCCATCACTCTGTTCCCGGGGCCCCTGCCTCTGTGATGGGGCCGAGGCACAGTCTGTGGTCTCCCACCGCCCCTTCACCCACGGATTCCACCAAGTCAGAGCCTTCTTTTCCTGCAAATCCTCAGCCAGCTTTACTGCGAGTAACTGTGAGGAGCTCGGCAGACGCTGCAACCAGGACCACAGACTGCCTGCCTGTGATACACCGCCACCTGTCCAGGTCCCAGTGACATGACGCCATGCCTGCCAGCTCCCTGCTCTCCTCTGCTTCTTCCTCCCCTTCCCCAAGAGAGTGGGGTGCATCTCCTGGTCCTTCCACTGTAGTGGGGGGCCGGTTAGAGAACAGACCACAGAGGGCATGTGTCACAGGATGGCCAGCGGAGTGTCCCGGTCACTCTAAGACCCTCTTTCCAAAGGTCAGAAGCTTGTACGTCGAAAGCCTTATCAGCCCTCGATTTCTGCACATGTGGGTTATTGTGAGGCCTTGTTCATCTTTCTTTCTGTCTCATGGGTCATATTTTTGGTATCCTCAAGTTTAAGAGCTCCTCCCCTAGTCTTACTTTAATTGATGTCAGAGAGGAAAGGAGAGGGAGAGAGAGAAACATCAATGATGAAAGAGACTCATTGATCGGCTGCCCCCTGCACGCCCCCTGCTGGGGATTGAGCCAGTGACCCAGGCATGTGCCCCGACCAGGAATCGAACCCGGGACCCTTCAGCCCACAGGCTGATGCTCTAGCTACTGAGCCAAACTGGCTGGGGCCGTCTCCTACTCTTACCCCAAAGATATTCTCCGATTTTTCTAACAGTTTTAAACTTTTACATTGTGCATTCAAATGCACGCTACATTTCAAATTCATTTTTAAAAGTGAAGTACAAGGTTCAGGTCAAAGTTCTCTCTCTCTCTCTGAACGACCAATTGCTCGGCTACAATTACCGTAAAGTCCGTCTCCGTTTCACCGAATCCCTTGCACCTTTGTCAGAAACCAGCTGGACATATTCATGCGGGTCTAGTCCCGGGTTAGCTGCCAACACCCGCCATTACTGCCGTCACAGAGCGATTCTTCCATCTCATTATTCTTTTCCAAGAACGGTTATGCTAGGACCTTTGCCATGCCATATGCGTTTTACAATGAGACTGTCGATATCTACAAAAAAACGACTGTTTTTTTTTTTAATGCAAATTGTGTTAACCCAGTAGATCGCCTTGGAGAGAATGGACGTGTTTCCTGCGTTGAGTTTTCTAATCCACGGACGAAGTCAGTCGCTGCAAGGACTTGGTTCTGTTTGTGACGTATTCCGCCTCGCAGCCTTTCCTAATTCTCAGCACAGAGCCCGTGCTTTGCTGGGGGGATGCCCGCCCGAGGTCTGGCTTCCCGGAGCAGCTGGAAGCAGTGCTGTTTCCCCTCTGGTCGCCACACGCTTGTTGCTGTGCAGGCGTAGGACTGGCCTGTGTGTGTTGACTTTGTACCCTGGGGTCTTGGCGAATCACTAACTGCCCTACGGTGTTGGGTAAGGGTGTCTGGATGTTGTATGTACACAACAAGGCCGTCTGAGAGCAGGAACAGGTTTACTCTTCCTTCCCTCCCTTGCCTCATGGTGCCTACGGACACTATGTTCACCACAGGGAGCCACGCGCCGGCCTGTGCCCGCCTGGAGGGGCAGCACCCAGCCGTGCCCGGTAAGCACCAGGCCCCTTGCTCCTCCGCCCTCTCTACTGCCTCCTCGGGGGTCAGCTGAAGGGTGTTTAGGATCCCACCTTGGTTCTGATAGTGCTTTTACTTCCTCATTGTGTGCAGTTTTCTCAGTGGCTGCTCTCACCGTTACAATACGCACATAGAACTTTCCACCGCCCGCGAGTAAAAACATTCTATCGCGTCTATACATGTGCTGGGACCCTCTCCCTCCCCCCTTTCAGAATACAGTGTCGTGTCCCCTCTTTGCACAGCTGGTACCACTTCGGAGGTGGCATCACTTTATTCTTCACACTGCAAACATGACTTAATGCGGAGGACGGCCGATTTCAGCTTCACTGGACCCATTTCTCTGTCCTGCTTTCCTTTCTGTAGCTGCAACCTCCCTTCCCCAGCCCTTGCCCTCTGTCTGGGGGTGGCTACCTGCACAGTGTCTGGCTGTCCTTGGCCCAAGTGTTCACCTTCCTTCCCGAATAACATTTCTGCCAGATGCAGATGCAGAACTAGAACCTGACAGCTCTTTTTTCCAGTTTGAGTATTTTTCTTTTTCTTTACATTTCTTAGGTCTAATTAGAACCTGTCTCTGAATAGATGTTTTTGACTTTATTTGGAATTTACTCAGCTTTAAAAAAAATTCTTTTTAATTTTTTTCCATATTCAACTTCTTCATTCTCCAGGTTTGTGGGTTTTTCCAATCTGGGGGGTTTTCACCCAATATTTCTTTCTCAGCCCCCCCCCCCCCCCCCCCCCCCACTTTGCAGGACACTCATGACATGAACGGTAGATCTTCGGTTCCCGTCTCAAAGGTCCCGGAGGCTCTTTTGGTTCCAGGTCTCTGCTGCTGCTCAGGGTGCGTAGATTCCATTGACCTGCCCTCTGGTTGCCTGCTCTCCTGTCATCACACCTGCGACCGAGCTCGGTCACCCCCACTTACTTCCGTTATAATGTGTTTTAATTCACCAATTTTTATTTCATTCTTGTAAACATTTTCTTTGCTGAGGTTTTCCATCTCTTCATTTGTTTAAAAAAAAAGCGCGAGTGTTGCTGAAGGCTTCTGTGATGGCTGCTTTAAGCCCGAGTCAAGTGCGTCCCGCCTCTGCTTCCTCGTGCCCGCGGGCGCCCCAGCTCCAGGCCTGGGGACCTGCTCCGTGGCCGCCTGCACACCAGGGAGACTGGGTAGAGGCGCCACTCCCACTTGGAGAGCTTATTCCAGCTGCGGTTGGCCTACGTGCGCGGCTGTCGTTCCGATGACATGGCCTTGTTCAGAGCTCCTGTGGTCCCTGCATCCTGCCAGCTGCCGGGGTCCTGCTCTGTCCCTGCTCTGCTGCCTGTGAGGACAGAGGCGCTCCTCCGCAAGCTGCCGGCGGCCTGGAGTGTGAGGCCGGGGCTGCCTGGCCACCAGGGAGGGAGGCACCCACTCGGTCCCCTTCTGTCACGGATGGATCGGAAATGCTGGGTCAGACAGTTCTTGGCTTAATGACATTTCGGGTGCGGAATCACGCTAATGCATTCATTCCTTTATGTCTGCGGGTCACCCGCAAAGGTTAAGTAAAACCTGAAGCCTGCAGCTCGATCTGAACCGTTTATAACGGTGGGATGTTGTGAGCAGGGTACTTTCCTCTCTCTCATTAACGGATGCTAATTATACGGGCGATTATTTTGGAATCTAGCGAGCAGTAAGGACAATTACCGTCTCAGCACCGGACAGACTTTAAGTCATTCCTGAGAGGTCGAACCAGCCGAGAGATGGATGTCCCTCCACTCGCTCCGTCATTTATTTTTTATTTAATTGAGTTTTAATGCTACATAATATTGATTCACAACTTAAGAGATTAGAATAATAATCAATCTGAGCCCACACTGCATTCTCCCAAAGCCCATTTTAACGCCTAAAAATTGGTGCCATTTATTAATTTCATTGCATTTGGCACTTAATTAGAACCCCTCGATGTGTGAGACGAACACACAACACAACTCACTCTGGCACCACCGGGCAGTGAGACCCTCCGAGTGCAAACCTCCCACAGCCGGCGCTCCAGCTCCAGCTCCAGGCACAGCCTCGCCTCCTAGAGAAAATGCTCGGAGATTAATCCTGTGCAGCAGCTCCTGCTTCTGGAATAAGTGCACGGGCGGCGGCCCCTCTCCCGGAGACCTGGCCGTGCAGCCGTCTGTCCTCCTGCTGTCTGTCCTCCTGCCGTCTGTCTTCCATTCAGTGACGTGGTAAGGACACGCCCACCCACTGACCCGAGGGGTCCAGAAGGCGGAGCACGGCAAGGACATGCTCTCTCGGGTATGAAACATGCAAATAAAGCATCATTCTTCTCAGGTGCGAAGGAAACTGAGTCTCGGCGAGGGCCGATGACCGGTCAGTGATTAAACAGCAAATCAAAAGGCAGAAGAGGGAGGGAAAAGCCAGCAACTGCTTGTAGTTTTGTTGTGCCGAGGCCCTGATCTTGCACATGATCTCATTTAGTTCTAATACGAGTAACTGATCTCCATCTCTTACAGCGAGGGCACTGGGGTCAGAGGGCACCGGTGCCGTCTGTAGTCACGCTGCCTAACGCCCTGGGACCCAGCCCAGAGCTGCCCCGCTGCTGCCCGCGTGTTGGTGACTCCCGCCGCCCCCGTGGCCCCCGAAGCCGGAGCTGGGACTCGGGGCCCCACCCGCTGCATGGCGTCTCCTGGGAAGGCGTCAGGCGGCCGACTCCTTCCTCGCCGCTGCCTGCACACCTGCCCCTCCCGGTGTCTGAGCTGACATTCCCACGTGTCTGTGGACGGAACGCAGCGGCTTAGGAACTCGGGTGTGAAGCGCTCTCCCGGTCAGCCGCGGGTGCAGGTGGCCTCCTGGCTGGGCGAGGCCTGCCTCGCCCTCCCGGTTCCCAGCTCTGCCCTCCATCACAGTGGTTACCGGGTGTGTAACTCGCCGACGCCAACGAGTGACAGGCACGGTCGCTCCGCAGGAGCAGAGGGCACGGCACTAACCAGCGAGCTGCCGAGAGCTCAGCCTCCACAGCGAGTCTGCTCCCCGTGGGAGTGCTGGCTCACATTCCCCCGACGATCCCATCCTGGGACGCACCGCGAAAGGAACCTGATGCTGGCGGGACCTTGTCGGGGAGGGGACCCCTGTTCCCCTTCGCAAGTCTAGGCCGCGCCCCCATCTATGCTCACAGCGCGGGGAGACGGGCAGCGGGTGTCCGAGAGGGAAGCGAGGAACGAAAGCTCCCGAGGGAAAGTGTGTGCCTCCTGGATCTCTCCTCCCCAGGAAATCCTTTCTCAAACTCGGGAACCCCCCTCACTGTTAGGAACCGGCTTTCTCTGAGCAGGCGACACCGGCTGCTGTACACAGGGCCTCGGTCCCCAAAGGCACCGAGGAGAAAGTCGCCCGCCCCGTCTGATCCCAGCGGAGGAAGACAATGCCTGTGACACACTCACTCAGCCTGAAGCAGGTGCTTTTCTGGAGGATGTGTTCCCATTTCCTTAGCTTTTTTATTTTATTTTATATTTTAATTGACTTCATTGAGGAAAGGAGGGGGATAGAGAGATAAAGCATCAATGATGAGAGAGAATCATTGATCGGCTGCCTTCTGTACGCCCCACACTGGGGATCGAGCCCGGAACCCAGGCCTGTGCCATGACTGGGAACTGAAGATGCGCAAACCACTGAGCCATGCTGGCCGGGCCATTTCCTTAGCTCTGTGAGGGGCTCCCGGCACCCTGTCTGCCCACAATCTCCGGATCCTCCGACTCGGCCTCCTGCCCCGCCCCTGGGGATGCAGCCGGCCTCCTGCTGACCTGAGGCGCCTCAGACACAGGGGCCAGCGCCTCTGGCTCTTCCATCCCCACCCCCCCCTCATCCCCACCCCGTGGCTCGCCCTGATGCACCAGGCTCCCTCCACACGCGTCTTCCTCCTGCTTCTTCAGCAAACACAGCTCCTCTGCACCAGGCTCCCGCGGGTCAACACCCACAGCCCGAGAGGCTCCGCCCGGGGGGGGGGGGGCCCCTTCATGTGCTTTGAAAATTGGTACAAATGGTCCCCCTTGGAGCACCTTGCTAACCCACAGCCCGTCACCACCACCTTCCCCAAGTCCCTCTACTTCCCCATGTCGCGACGGCTGTGGGTGATTATCTTATTCACTGCGCCCGCCTCTCCCACTCCGCCCTCGGAGGAGACCCTCTCTTCCAGTCCTCGACGCGCCCCGGGTGCGACCAGCGCTACATACACAGTTAACGGCCAAACAAAGGAGTCCCGGACGGCAGGCATGACGGGTGGCATGGCCGCCCAGCGAACGGAGATTGCGCTCCCTTCCCAGGAAAAAGGGCGCCTGCAAAAATATTTAGAAATGTTGTGATGTTGTTTTAAAGCCGAACCGTGCTGCTTCCTGCGATAAAACAGAAAGCGCAGCAGTCTCCCTCAATTACATAATTTGAACCTTTGGACATAAAGCTATTCCACCTTCTGAACAACAATAAAAATTGCTATTGAATTAGAGCTGATGAATTCACAAAAGCACCTACGGAGAGCTCCCTGGAAATAAAATTTAATTTTAAAGTTGAAATTGACATGAATGTAAAAGAATAGTTTTCAAATCTACTCTGTATTTCAGAGAAAAATCTCTGCATGGCCCCAGGAAGCCAGCGATAAGACGGCAACCAGGCAGTTATTAACGACGCGGCATCACTGCCCGAGGAAGTTCCAGATGATGTGGGAGCAGGTGATCCTGTGCCGGGGCACAGCGCCCCGGGGCCCGGGCCGTGTCCTCAGGTGCAGGCGGGGCTGGCGCCAGGGCTGCGACCCATCAGCCTCTCACGCTGTCCCCCTCACCTGGGAGCCCGCTCATACAGTTACGCAGCTATAGGTAATAAGCCCTGTGCACAGGCGCCTACCTCCTGCGTAGCTGCCGCCGTCCTGCTCCAGCATGCGGCACAAGGGGAGCCAGGAAGTACACAAAGACAAGGGTGACACCGAGTGAAGCAGTGAGACAGAAGAGAAAGACTGTCCCCGCCCTGGCTGGTGTGGCTCAATGGTTAAGCATCGACTCACGCACTAAAAGGTTGCAGGTTCGATACCTGGCCGGAGAACATGCTGAGGGTGTGGGCTCGTCGCCAGTAGGGGGCGTGCAGGAGGCACCTGATAGGTGTCTCCCCTCACTTTGATGTTTCTCTCTCTCTCCCTTCCTCTCTCTAAAAACCTGTAATTTTTAAAAAATCTTTTTACAAAAAGATTTTACCTAAACAGCTTGCTTTTACATAGAAACAACTCCAAGCAGATCACCGTCCTCAGTGATTTCAACACGTGAGTTTTAATTTAAAAAAATCACACTTGGCTGACGGGTTATTTTCAGTGTCGTAAGAACAGCACGGAATAGCGAGGAAGCAGAGGGGACGGGTCATGAGGTGCGTCTAGAACGAGACCCTCTCGCGTGAGCTGCTCGGTCTGCAGGGCGCAGAGGGGGCTCACAGCCCCGCCGTCGGGGACCAGGAGGGGCGATCCCGCGTGCCGCCCGCCTGTCAGCCAGGCTGCGCTGGAGCCCGTCCTGGGAAACTGAACGGTGAGAGGCACCGCGCGCGGTCCCAGCGGGCTGTCGGAAACGGCAGAGTCTTGCTAACACCTCCTTCTCCCTCTATAGTCAACACATCAAACGACGTCTGAAAGTTTATCCAATGACAGAAAGTGCACAGGCAAGGAGCACCCCTGAGCCTTGGGGCACCCGGCTCACGCTCTGCTCCCGGAGCTGCGACCGAGTCGGCGCGGAGCCCTGGGGGACGCCCAGGAGGAGGCGCCGCCTGTCTGACCTGCGGGGCCCTGGGGAGCCCGTGCCCCTGCGACACCAGGGCAGCTCACCCTGTGGGGTGGCTCAGACGCTTCCAAAGCCCCGTGTCAGGACAGAGGCTAAAAAGCACGAAAGCATCTGTTCACGCAAAGAACAAAGACAACAAGACTGCAGCTCCACGCGCTGCGGCAGAGCAAAGGCGAGGCGCGTGGGCAGCTGGGGCAAGTGTCTCCAGTGGGACCTCCTCCCCCAAGGCCCCCAGGAGACCTCGCAGGGAAAAGCACCCGTTATTTCGAAATGATTGCAGGTCCAGGGAGAGAACGGCGCCTCCCCCGGTTCTCCTGGCCGACACACCCTAGTGGCCGGGGTGCACGAGAAGCCGGACACGCAGGTGGGCACAGGGGCCTTCACCACTGGTGGAGCTGGCTTCACCGCTACAACCAGGACCAGAATGTTCCACAGCCATGCACCCCTCTGCCTCAGGCCTTTGCAGACACACTCCCCTTCCCTAAGCGGGTCCCACAACTGGCTCTTCATGTGCCTCTGCACGCGGAGGCTCAGGCAAGCGAACCGTACAGGAGCCGAGGGCGGGACGGCCTGTGCTCCTTCAGGACCGTTTCCGAGTCCCTCCGAGGGCTGCTCTTGAGGGGGCTCCCGCGGAGCTGGGCAGCACCCTGTGGTCTGGACGGACCACCCTGGGCCAGTGTCTCCGCAGCGAGGACGCAGAGGGGCCCTCGCAGGTGGAGGTCCCACGAACGGCTGGTGCACATGTGTGGACAGAGGCATCGTCTCCCTGGGATGCATGCTCAGGACGGCAGCTGCTAAGTCCAATCCTCAGTGCATGTCCAGTTTTTTAAAAAATATATTTTTATTGACTTCAGAGAGGAAGGGAGAGGGAGAGAGAAACATCCTTGATGAGAGAGAATCATACGCCGGCTGCCGCCTGCACACCTCGAACTGGGGATCGAGCCCGCAACCCGGGCATGTGCCCTGACCGGGCACTGAATCGTGACCTGTGGGTTCACAGGTCGACGTTCAACCACTGAGCCACGTCGGCCGGGCTGTCCACTTTTCTCACGAGATCGCCAAACCGGCTCACAGACGGCGGCCCTGGAGCCCGGTCGCCGGCCCCTCGGTTCTCACTGGGATGCACCGTGTCACCGCTTCTCACTGTGGCGGGTCCAGTGGCTACTCGGTGACATCGCATCGTGGTTTTCGTTGTCTCTCGTGGCTCACGGTGGGGACCATCGCTTCACGGGCTCATCGGCCACCCCCCCCCCCGCCTTCCTGAAATGCCTGCTCACAACGGCATCTGTTTACTGGCGGAGTTTTCAGAGTTCTCTGGGCGTTCAGACACGCGTGCTTTCCCCAACACGCGGCTGGCAGGCGCTGTTCTGCCGTCTCCCGCGTGCCCTGCCACTCCCGGGCCAGGCTGTGCGGCAGAGAAAAGTTGCAAAATTTATCGATGATTTTCTTTTCGGGGCCAGGCCTTCGGGGTTTGAGAACTCTCCCCCGATCCCGGCCCCCAGAAGTCTCCCCGAGGTGTTCTCCAGAACGTTAGGCAGTTTTACGGGTCACACTCACCCCCACGCATCCGGGGTGATTTTTAACCAGGAGCGGGTCAGGTCAGGGTGTATGTTGCCTGTGGATGGGTCGAGCTCCATGGCGGAGACGTTCCTTCTCCACTCAGCTGCTCCTGACCTCCGGCGCCGCTCAGCTGCTGCATCCGGGCGGCCCCCTCTGCGTCCCCTGGTCCGTCCCTGGGTCCGTGTGTCCCCGCGCCAGGGCACAGAGCTCACACTGCAGCTGGACGGTGCAGAGCCAAACGGGGCAGAGTGACCCCCGCCCCGTCCTTCCGAGCCACACTTGTTCCAGCTCCTTTGCTTCCGACGTTTGAGGAAGATCGTTCCCGGCCTACAGAAAGCTCGCGGAGGTTTTGATGGGAACTGCATTCAACCTGGACGTCAATTGGAGGGAAATTGCCTGCTTTCAACCCGGGAACACGGCCTGCCTCCCCGTGCTTTCAGGGCGCGGATGCCTCCCATCAGTCCTGCGCAGCGCTCAGCTTCAGGCCCTGGCCACGTTCTGTTAGATTTACACTAATTCCTCTTCAAAGCAGCTGTGAAAAGTATTGTATTTTTTATTTCAATTTCCATCTGCTCACCAAAAATGTTGCTGATTTTTATATGTTGATCTGTGTCCCGCGACCTTGCGAAACTTACTCTGTGAGTGCTGCTGTGTGTGTGTGCTTCATGCCTTCCTCTGCTCCAACCCTCTCTCTCATCACTTCCAGGCGAGGGGAATGCTGGGGTCCCCACGTCGCTCTGTGGACACTCGGGGGGAGGCAGGGCTCCTCATCGCTGGGTGGGTGTGAGTTCATGCTCCCCAGTCGCCTTTGGGAGATCACCTGGATGGGGGGGGGGGGCTCCTGCACAGCCTCACTGAAGAGCAGGAGGGATCCTTGCCACTACCGGTGGGGGTGACAGTCGAGACTCCTCACGGGGCCTCCTCTGACCTGAGCCCAGGACCAGGGCAGGCTCCCCATGGGCTTCCCGCTCGCCTGTGCTGTGGGGCTTGTGGGCGTGGCCAGGCTTTTCTGTGCTTCGCTGGAGGCCATGGTCACTGCCCATCAAGGTCCTGTCTGGCTGGGCGGCTCCCAGTGTGTCCTTTGGCTGGAAGAGCTGGCTTTCTCAGAGGCTTTCTTTCGTCTGCGCCCACTGGTATCTGGGTTTCCTCTGGCACCCGGTCCCAGGCTGACAAGGCAAACAGGAAGCTCGGGGAAGCCCCACGCACTGCGTCCCAGAGCCTGAGGCGGGGCCGTCTCCATCCACCTGCAGTGTCCTATGTCGCCGTACATCCTGGTCAGGGACCTGGTCGTGCTTAGATGGAGGGATGGGGACAGCACGCCTAGCATCGCCCAGAGCAGCGGTCGTCAACTGGTGGCCCGCGGACCCTTGGTGGTGCGTGAGGTCCGAAAGGCTGGCGCCCGCTGGTCCAGAGCACGAGTTGAGAAGGTGCCCGCCAGCCTCTCCTCCTCCACAGACGGAGGATGTGCAACAAAGACTCGGGGCCTTAGCACGGAGAACTGGGCACGAGAAGCCCACCATGGGGGCAGCGTGAGGAGAAGAGATGGGTCAGTTATGAGCTGCTCACTGAGGTTAGAAGTAAAACCCAGGACTCACCTGTTTGCTTCGGGCAACAGATAATGATGATCAAAGAGTCTGCGGGGCAGAGAGGAGGACAATGCGAGGAAAGCGAAGGGTCAGAAGTATGCTAATACCCTCTGGCCTCGGAACAGAGAGGAGGGAGCCTCTCGGAGGCCTCGCATCCACCTTTAATGCAGCTGAGCGGAGAGCGGAAGAGCGTTCTCCTCGTTAGCCAGGCCTCGCTCAGGTCCGTTAGTGCGAGAGGAAGCCTGATGGCAGAGGAGAAGCAGAGGCCGCAGCTCCGAGCCAGCCCTGCGTCCCGTCCCGAGGACGCTGCAGAGGACGGGCAGGAGCTGCGCAATTAGCACTGCGCTTCGCACAGGCTGCCTTCCTGCAACCAGCCCACAGCCCCTTTCCCGCAATCGCCGGCCAGCCATCGAGGGTCACAGCCCCGGGCTCATCGCCACTCCTTCCCGAGGGCCCAGCAAAGGCCAGCAAGAGTGGCCGGCGCGCCCTTCATTCCCGCCGCCCCGTTTCATTACAGGAGCTGGTCAGAGGCGGACAGAGAGAACACATCAGAGACGACAGAGAGAACACACCGGGAAAATGAGGAGTTCTCTCCCGGTCCACTTCCTACACCTGAGACCCTGAGGCCGCATCTCCTTGTCGAGGTCTCCAAAAGCTTCCTAACTAGAGCCTGGCTCAGCACTGCCTCCCAGGCAGGCCTGCTTGCACCTCGCCTTCCCTTTAAGGGGGTCCCAGCTGCTGGCGTGGACGCGGGAATCAGAGACGAGGAGACGCGCTCCCTTTTGGTCTCTAAATTCAATACACTGTTTAATGAGATAATTAGAAAATCGACAAATAAGAACATAATTAAATATATGATTTCTTTCACTCTTTACTTTTTAACGCTGTTTCAGAAGTTTGCAGCTATGAAGGATTAGGCGTTTAGATAATTGTTACATTAATACAGTTGCTTTTTGAACAACCTCAGCTAGAGATGAGGAGCCAGGAGATGACAGGAGAGCATGCGCTCTGAGGAGGACGAGGACGGGCATGCATCTCAGAGCACCATCGCCAAGGGCTGCAAACGGCTCATCAGCAAACGGCAAACAGGCTCCTAAAGGAAGCAGCCAACGGAACACATTATGATCCCAGTGCACACACATGTGGGCACATGCGCGCACACACACGCGTACAAGGAGAAGCAGAGGGAAGGAACGCACCAGATGTCAACAACAGTTACGCTGTTGGTGGGTTAGTCTAGGTGACTTTTCCCCTTGACGTATTCCTACACTTTCTAAGTTGTCCATATAGTTTTAGGATCAGAAAATATTTTTTAAGAAAATAAAATCATTTGGGGTCTCTGATAGGCATTATCATTATACTTGCAACAAAAATGATTTATACGGTCATTTATTTAATGTCTGTCTCCCCACCCAACTATGAAGTACATTCGAGTAGGAACTCTATCCACCATGCTCACCGCTATAGTCTCAGTGCCTCGGACATTGCAGGGACCTAAAACTATTCATGAATTAATAAATAAAGAAGGACGGGAAGGAGGGAGGGAGGGAGGGAGGGAGGGAGGG
>PVJC01006196.1:0-10657 GCA_004026665.1 Murina feae | reverse complement strand
TATCAGCCTCTCAGGGCATCCCCACCGGCGAGCAGGTCACCTGGCTCCTAGCCGTGCTGAGCACAGGCTGCAGGGATGAAAAGTAGATACACCGAGACCTACTTCTCCCTGGGAATTAAGGGGAGAACACACTCCGAGGCCCGTTCCTGCCTGATCTGAACCTACTCTGAGCACAACGGAAGCCGGCCCCGCGGGAACCGGTCTGACACGCGTGGGGATCGGTGCTGCAGGACCAAGGTCACAGCAGGACGGTCAGTGAGATCGTTCACACGGATCATGTCCGGCAATAACATTTCCATTTCTTCGTAAAACGTCATGCCCGCAGAGAACATCCATATTCCAGCCTCGCGAATACCGCTGCCTCCAGGGGTGGGACCCCGAGAAGAGGAGGTCACCTGTTTCCGAGCCTTTTCCGACCCGGGCCGGTCCCGACAGGTGCGGCGGGAAGGGATGGTCCAGCCCCAAGGCAGCCTGTGGCCTGGGTGCAGCCTGTGGCCTGGGTGCAGCCTGTGCCCTGGGTGCAGCCTGTGGCCTGGGTGCAGCCTGTGGCCTGGGTGCAGCCTGTGCCCTGGGTGCAGCCTGTGGCCTGGGTGCAGCCTGTGGCCTGGGTGCAGCCCAGGGAGCTGCTTTCTGCGCGCACAGGCCTGGGACTGAGCAGTCGCTCACGGGTTCCATCTCCATTTGAATGCGTCCGTGTTGGAAGGTAATTTCAGGCGGGAAACTCGGGCGTGAGTGTCTGGGAGAAACCGGCCTGCCTCCCGCTACATGAGAAAACGAAGAAGTATTTTCCATAGCGAAGACCTGTTCTTCCAAGCAACTTTCCCGACGTGCAAACCCGCTGTGAGGACAGACAAACGCGCTGTCCGAGGCTCTGCGGCCGGAGTCCCGAGGGAACACCACCAGGGCTCGGCCTGCGCCCCAGGCCGCCGGCCCGCGGGTTTCATTTCTGGGTGTTCAGAGCTACACAAGACGAAAGCTGCTGCACACGCCACGTGTTACGTTTAGGCTAAGTTATCTTGGGACTCAAAAAACAAGCCACTTGGCTTTTGTTGATGTAAAGTGTATCTCGACCTTGCAGGGAAGAGTAAAGTCAACTGGGAAAAGCACGGGCATGATGTCACATGGGGTCCGAAGTGATGCGGGTTCTCACCAAGAACCACTGCGCTCCCTCCGCGGAGCCCGCCCGGCCTCGCCCCCCGCTCGGTCCCGTCTCCCTCCCTCCTCCGAAGCTTCAGGCCCTTCCTTTGCTGTAAATGTTTCCTGAGCTCTCGTCTTGCAGAGCTCACGGCTCACTGCTTCTACCTCCGTGACTTTCTAAGTAAGCTTCCTCTTATTGAAAAGGATAAGGAGGAGGAGGAGGAGGAGGAGGAGGAGGAGGAGGAGGAGGAGGAGGAGGAGGGAGAGGAGGAGAAAGAGAAGGGGGAGGAGGAAGAGAAGAAGGAGAGTAAGGAGAAAGGAGAAGAACTGTTTTCTAAACAAGACTGACTGTAATGCCTGCTTTTGCTGTTGAGAGAGAGGAAGGCAGGGAGGAGGGGGAGAGAGAAACAGCGACTGGTTCTCCACTTATTTCTGCGTTCACGGGTTGCGCCTCCTCGTGCCCTGACGAGGGATCGAACCTGCAGCCTTGGCGCATCGGGACGACCCTCTAACAACTGAGCTGCCGGGCCAGAGCGCGGCGGTTTATCTGCAGGAGCTGGGCCCTGATCTCAGAGTTCAGTCCATATCGGTAAAGCTGCTCGATAATGATTTATTGGTTTCTCTTTATCCTAAATGCCAGCAAAAGACGTAGGCTATCCAGGGGCTTACTTTTTGATTTACTACAAGTAAAATTTGAAAGAGAAACAACATGAGAATTAGAAAAGGATAAACCCTTGCCACACTGAACATTAGCAATATGTCTTAAGAGAATTATTCTAATTTTGGGAAAAAAAAAAAAATACTATTTACTCATGGTCCTCAAAGAAAAAAATACAGTTATAGTAAAAAAAAAAAAAAGAAAAAAGTAACCAATATTGTATGACGGTTGAGACATAAGGATAAAATGTCATTAAAGTCTGGATTCCTGGTGATGGTGTGCGAAGCCCACACAGCCAGCAATGGACATGAGGTTAGTCGGGAAGAGAAGCAGTGACTAAGCTGTCCAACCAGCTGCCACCCAGCCCCTCCCATGGTTAGTGCAGCTCTGGGGTAGAAACTGTAACCCTTGGCCAAGAGCCCAAGTGCCCCTCGGTGTCTCTCCAAGGCAATATTTATTCTAAGAACCGGACAAACACATTTGCAAAAGCAGTTAGCAAATATATGCTGTAGCTGAAGGACTCAAATGCAAAACATTCATTTCCACACAGATGGTCAAAACAAGTATTTCTAAAGTGGAAACGTTTTTCTTCACAACAGAAACACATGTTCTGGCTGTCAAAAAATTTCTCAATAAAACATGTTTTTGCAAAAGGTACTTAACTTGGCAAATGTGTGCCTGTGTAGACTCAGAATCAAAGTGATTTAAAAGCATGTATCCATTCATCAGGAAAAGTATTTTAAGTAAAAATGGTAACAATCAATTGCTTACTCTACAGGAGGAGCTGAGCAAAAGCTTCATTGTTATCATCTAACTTAACCCTGGTTATTAGTAAACGGGAGAAGCAGATAAGGAATCTGAGGCTGGAGAAGGTAAGCAATTTGTCCAAAGGTTTGCAAACAGCAAAAGGGTTTTCAAAAGGAAGGATTGCATTGAGTCACGAGCAGCAACAACAACAAACATTTTAAAAAGACCCTCAAAAGTCGCAGTTTGTTTTCCCACATATCGAGGTAACTACAGGCAGGGAGTCCGAGACTCAGAATCCTGCCCCCTCCATCTTTCTATAGCTGCAAGGGAGGCGAGGAAACTCAAGGATAGGAGCATGATAATTTCCCTGGAGGAGGGTTGGCAAGCATTTTCTGTAAAGACCTGGATAGGAAAAGGTTTAGAGTTTGCAGGCCCTTTGGCCTCTGTTGCAACTACCCAACTTTGCCCCTAAAGCTGAAGAACTATAGACGATGCGTACGAGACGAGGGGGCTGTTTTCAGAAACACAAAGCAGGCAGCTGTGGGCACAGAGGTGCCCTTTCGCTGGCTGTGGTTTGCTGACCCGTCTTAGAGCAATCATGACTCAGCATGGGAAGGGGGAGGCCTGGGAGACGAGGGCGCGTGACCCTGTCTTGAACAAATCACTGTCCTGTTGGGAAAGCTGACGGGCTGGCCACGAGGGGCACACGGGACAGGGGAAGGGCTCCCATGCAGGCCTGTGAGACTCCACCGCTTTGCCTCCACCAAGTTCGCCCGAGAATCCAGGACGGCGAAAGCTGGCAGGCGCTCTGCTTACGGACCCCTCTGACACGGAAGCTCGAGACGAAGAGGTGAGGGGAAAGTTCAGTCTCTTCTGACGAGTGGCCCTGCCCGCTGGGATCTGTATTTTGATCCCAGCACTGCGGTTCCCGCTCCTGGAACAGCGGCGGCTGTGCTGGCATCCGCGAAGCCCTGAGCAAGTGCCCTGTGCCGTCTCCTTTGCTCTTCAAACGCCCTTCAATGCAGGCACAACGGGTCACCTCCCAGTTCTCCGTCCACGTTCAGCGACTGAAGCCCCGAAGGTGACCCAGCGTGCCCAAGGCCGACGGCCAGGACGTGGGAGAGCCAGGAGGGATCCAGGCCTGATGGGCACCCGGGCTGGAGTGAGCGCACGGCTCCCCGGGATTATGGGGGGCTCCTGACCCAGGAGCAGGGGAGGCCGAGGCTGTCCTGACAGCAGGACTGTGAGCGCCACTCAGAAAGCGGTCGGGTGGAGGCCCCGTCAGCACACTGAGCTCGCTGCCTACAGCGCCATGTCGCTGCTCCTGAGCTCCGTGAGAAACAGCTCCCAGGTCAGTGTCCTTGGGAATCTCCGAGGCTCTGGGGGTGCGCCGGGGTCACGGCTCCCGCCCTGGGCCTTGTGCTCTGACGATCCCTGTCCTGAGCCCAGTTCTCAGGCAGGAAAGCGGAGGGAGGCCCGTGGGGCCCAGTGCAGTTTGAAATTGGGCCCTTAATGACTATTTCCTGCCCCCCCAAGTTCCCTGAGAAACGGCAGACAGTGGGGCCCTGGCCCCTTTCCGTCACCAGGGTACAGTCATCTGGAACTGGCGACACTCCTGTGCCTGGGGGGGCCTCCAGGTCACCTCATGCACTTCAAGGTCAGTGCCGACCTTGAGGCCCCACCCCGTGAGCTTTCTTTCCTTTATTAATCCCATAAATACAGTTTAAAAGCCAGCCTTTTTACGTCGAGATCATTGCAGATCCCCACGCAATCGTGAGAAGTATTAAAGAGCACCCGTGTGCCGTGACCCAATTTCCCCAGCGGCGACCGTGCAAATCTACAGGACAGCGTCACGGCCGGGACACGGAGCGGACAGCAGAACTGCGCATTCCCACCACCCAGGCCCCGGCAACAGTGCACCCTGTGGGGTCCGACCTTTTTCCCCTCAACACCTTCCAGGTGCATCCAGGCCACGGGGGGCACCACTGGCTCCTCCCTCTCTATGCTGAGTCCCCACGGTCTTGTTACCCATTAACCAGTCCACACCCATCTGGGCTTTTTTCCGTTCGGGGTGATTATCAAATTGAACCACTTGGGAGATTGCTGTATTGAGTCAGCCTTTGATAACTGGAGGAATCCTACTGAGTCATGATGTGTAATACTTTTTATGCTCTGTTGAAATTGATTTGCTAATATTTTATTGATTTTTTTTGTAACAAAGTGTATGAGAGATAGGAGTCTATAGCTTTCTATTTTCTTGTATTGTCTTTATCTGGTTTTAATATAAAAGTAATATCATTCTTACAGAGTGAATTGGAAAGGACTTGCTCCTCTTCATGTCTTGGGAGGAGACTGTGTGAAAGGGGTGTTTATTCTTTAAGAGTTTTGTTAAATTCTCCACGGAAACTCCCTTCAGATGCAGTGACATTGGAAACGGCAGGGAAATTTCTCTCAGGAACACTGTAATTACAAATTCCATTTCCTTAATGGCTATTGAACTGTCCACGTTACTCATTCGTCTCGGTCGAGTTCTGGTGGAACTTCCTTTCCGAGGAACAGGCTCACTTGATCGCAGGTCTGTGCACAGACGGGCTCGGGGTTCTGCATCACCATCCCGACTTCTGCAGGAGCCAGGGCGACACCCCGTCATCTCGGACACTTGTGGTTCTTTTCAGCCTTCACTGTCAGCCTTGCTACAGGTTTTTCAATTTGGCCTTTACAAGGAACTGGGTTTCTAAACAATATTTTTGAACGTTTTCTCTTTTCAGTTCATTAATTTCTGCTCGTATGCTGGCCAGCCCCTTCCTTCGCGTTCCTCTGGAAATATGTTGCTCTTCTTGCCGTTCCTTGAGGTGGGGGCTGGGTTGATGATGAGACTCCTCCCTTTCTCTAAGGTGACGCACCCGTTCACATCCTATGACACTTCCTCTCAGACCTCCTTTAGCTGCACCCCCCGCGTTTCCATCTCCTGCGTCTTAGTTCCGTTCACTTCTCCGCATTGTCACGAGTCCCTTGAGTTTTCCTTTTTGATCAAAGAGTATTGAGACGTGTGCGGTCGGATTCCCCAGCGTGTGGAGAGGCCCCTGCTGTCTTTCCGTTGTTTGCTTTTCACTCGATTCCATTAAGGTCCCAGGAGATTCTGATTTCCGCTCCTTTGTTTGGGGAGGTTAGCACAGCAGCCCGGATAACGCGGCCTTCGTGAATGTCCCGGGGGCGGAGAGGAGGGTCACCTGGCTTCCGGGGTGCAGAGTCCTGCCTGCTCACGGCCCCTCGGGCTGAGCGCGCTGCTCTGCCTCCTGAGCCACCGCTCATGTTCTGTCTAGAGGCCCCGGAGCTGCTGAGACGGGAGTGGGAGGCCCACGGCTGCAGTGGTGGCTGCTGTGTGTCTCCTCTCGCTCTAGCAGCTTCTGCCTCGCGCGGGCCTGGGCTCCGCTGTTTGGTGCCTACACACGGATTACTCATTCCTGGTGGGTTGTCTGTCGTCGCCATCTACATCCCCCCTCCTTTACCGCACCCCGCTTCCCCGAGCTTCCCAGACATCATGCTTTTTACAAACAGAAGGCAAGACCCTCCACCCACAAAAAGTCCACAGCTCGCTGAAGGCTCAGATGACAGCATGTCTGGGCTATAAAGTGTCTTTAATTAAGTGTATGCATTGCTTCTTAGACATAAGGCCACTGAGCACTTAACAGACGCAGTGCAGTGTAAACATACGTTTTATCTGCACTTGGAAACCAAAGATGTCCTCTGACGCACTTGTTTGCGATATTCGCTTTGGTGGGGCGGGCGGCCCAGGGCTGGCCTCACCAGAGCTCCGAGGGGAGCCTGCGCGCTCCTCTTTCCTCTAATCATTTT
Organism: Murina feae; assembly: GCA_004026665.1. Taxonomy (NCBI): domain Eukaryota; kingdom Metazoa; phylum Chordata; class Mammalia; order Chiroptera; family Vespertilionidae; genus Murina; species Murina feae. The sequence continues at coordinate 4,260 of PVJC01006196.1, read as the reverse complement.
CTTTGCTCTCAAGACGCCTCCTCTGGGTGGACGTGTGCCTCCTGTCCTCACCCCTTCAAAACAAAACGAACAGACAAGACCGTGGGAGCCCTGACCCCCAGTATTTCAGGCTGTGGCCGTCTCTGGGAGCAGGGCTGGTGCAGATGTCATGGTGGAGACGGGCTGACACGCAGTGGGCTGGGCTCTAAGAAGGTGGCGCGTGAAGAGAGGGTCCTGCGATGATATCACGGATGGGAGTGTCGTTGCTGCAAAGCGAGAAATGGTGAATGGTGGCAGCAAACCAGTGGCATGGGGTCCGGGGGGCGGTCAGGAAGGGTCCCTGCCGGTGTCAGAGGAAGCGTGGGCCTCCCAACTGGATTTACCTTTCTGGCCTCCGACCATGAGGCAATCAGTTCCTATGGTTTTCAGCATCCAGTTTGCGGTACCTTCCTACACAGGCTCTCGGCGGGCATGTGGGAGCCTCCCTCTGTCCTCCCCCCACGTCTCCGATCTGCTTTCCCGTCTGAAATTGTTTCTAACGGAGTTCAAAGAGGCATGTTTACCTTCAGGATAAAAGGCGCAAACCATCATCTGGTTATTGAGTAAATGTTTGGCAAGAGGACGTGCTGGGTCCTGTTCCGGGCACTGGGAAGGCATCAGAGAACTGAACAGTAGCTCGCCCCATGCTGTGCCACACCCTCTCCCGGAGGGGCCAGGCGCATGCAGCAAGCATGACCCATTGGGAGACCACGACCCCCATCCATTCATTCATTCATCTCACTCTGCCACCGACATCCATTCATTCAATCAGGTCACTATGCAACCGACATCCATTCATTCATTCATTCAGCACACTTTGAGACCCACATCCATTCATTCATTCAACTCACTCTGCAACCCACATCCATTCATTCATTCCGCTCACTCTGCAACCGACATCCATTCAATCAGCTCACTCTGAAACCAACATCGATTCATTCATTCAGCTCACTCTGCAACCCACATCCATTCATTCATTCAGCTCACTCTGCAACCCACATCCATTCATTCATTCTGCTCACTCTGCAACCAACACCCATCCATTCATTCAGCACACTTTTAGACCCACATCCATTCATTCATTCCGCTCACTCTGTAACCAACCTCCATTCATTCATTCTGCTCACTCTGCAACTGACATCCATCCATCCAGTCAGGTAGTATATTGTCCAGAATCTCCTTCCAGGAAAATGTGCTGCTTAGTTTATAAATCCACATGCTGATTTCTGCTCCTCTCCTGTTTTGAGAGGAGAGATCAGGCTGGAGTGTAATGGGGTTGGGGACCTACTGTGCAGCTGACGTGGGAAAGAATTCTCATCAAAGGAAAAGGGAACGTGGGGGGCGGAGGCAGGTGCTGGGGACAACATCCCGTGGGCGGCTGCAGCATGCCTGGTGCCTTGGGGGGGACACTGCCTTGGCGATGCACTCAATTCAGACAGCCGTGCGGGGCCAGGACTGCTCTGTCCTGAGACGCCCCTTCCCTCCTGGGGATACTGTGCGCACCCCAAGCACTGCCTCTGCCACCAGCGGGAGGCGTTGCTGAAACCGCGCCGGAGGCGGAAGATGAGGCTGTGTCTCAGCTCTGCGTGTACGTGCACCTTGGGGCCACAGTCTTGTTTTCTGGTGCCTTAACTGTCTCATCTGTGAAGTGGGTATAAGCATGTCTATGCTGCCTATTATCTGAGAGCCGTGATGAAATTTAATGTCTTTTTACAAATCCCGAGGTATAACTTTCACCATCGTGACCTTCACTGGGAGGCCTGGCAGGCAGATGCTTTAAAAGTCTGCAAACGATGACAGCGTCTCCCCTCACCGCGACTTCGTTTTCTATGGTTTCAGTGAGTTTTCCGACCCATAGTCCAAAAACATTACACGGAAAATTCCAGAAATAAACAATTTTTAAGTTTTCAATGTTGAGCCATTTTGAGCAGCGTGAAGAAATCTCACGCCGCCCTTCTGCGTCCCACCTGGACCACGACACACCCCTGCCCAGCGTCCCCTGCTGCAGACACCCCGCCCGCCAGCCACGGGGCAGCTGTGTCCCTGACCAGACAGACCAGCCACCACGCGTGGCAGGCTTGTGTCCAGGTGACCGTTACTGTCCTTACAAATGGCCCCACAGTGCCGAGCGGTGACGCGGACAGCAAGTGGGATGGAGAGGAGCCGAAACGCTCTCAACCTGATAAAGAAGGCAAGCCTAGGCCGCGGAACCTTCTGGCACAAAGCCGTGAGGAAGGAAGAGGGAGGCGGTGCTGGTTCTGCTGCCTGCCTCACGCTGCAAGGTCACGGCCATGGAGCGAGAGAAGGGCTTACTTACTCAGGTCGGAAAAGACACGAAAACCACGGGCAGGAGACGGGACGGAAGAGGTGTCCCCGCAGACGGGGACATGCTGTGCCAGGCAGCACCCAGCCCGGTGGAGACCCGCCGGGGCCCCTGAGACGGGCGACACCAGCCCTGTCCTAGAAGTGAGAGGCGGCTGCGATTCAGGGTCAGGTCAGCCTGTCATCACCTCACCGCATACACAGGAAGGGCGGGCCCGGGATGGTACATTCTTAGAGAGAGAGACCGCCTCCCATAACTGTACGACAGCCTATTGCTACCTCTGATCTGCCGCAGGAGTCACCACGCTGACCTCTCACGGGCCTGGTTTGTAGACTGAACTTTATTATGGGGACGCGCTGGGCTGCGGGAAGGTGCTGCTGTGCACGACGGTGTGCGAGCGCCTGTGTCCGTTTCTGCTCTCAGTTCTCTCGGGCAGAGACCCAGGAGCGGAACTGCTGGTCGCCTGGTCGTTCTGTTTAACTGCCGAGGACCCACCAACCTGCTCCCAGGGTAGCCCCCCATGTCACATCCTCGCTGGCGCGCAAGAGGCTCCCATGTCTCCGAGCCTCGCCGGCATCTGTCATGTTTGTTTATTTCCAGTGGCAGCCCTTCTCGTGGGTGTGGAGAGGATCGTGGCGCGGCTTTGGTCTGCATTTCCCCGGTGACCGCAGTGGGGAAGCATCTGTCAGGTGCTTGGTGGCCACGCGCGCCTCTCCTCTGGAGCAATGCCGTCGCAAACCCCTCGCTTGCCTCTTCCCGTGGGGGTGCAGTTCTCTTGTGTGTATTCCGGGGAGCATGCCCACCAGGCTCTATGAATGAGACAGCCGTCGGGGGTTTGCACCGGCACTGCTTCTGGCATGGTCCAGCCGCGGCCTCGGGGTCCCGTGCACACCAGGCCCGTCTGAATCTGGTCCCCAAGCTAAGATGACTGAGGTCACTGTGTCTCTACCACGGGGTCAGGAGGGACGAAGCGCTCCCTCATCTCCTACCACTCACACTCTCCCCAACTGGTCCGCCTGGATTGATCCAAGGATGCCCTCACTCCAGCGAGGCCTGAGGCCAGCTCCTTCAGGCTCAGATGAGCCAATTTTGTGCTTTTCTAACTCCTTACAGTGCGACATCATGGCGGAAAGCAGAAACAGGCCTTGGGAGGAGTGTTTTCCATGGAAATGGGCAAATGCTACTCTTCCTGGCCGAAAGCCAGTCATTGAACACCTGACAGCACATCACTCCTGGGCCCCGGCTTTTGAGTAAAGTCCCAAATCTCGTCATCCCCCAACTCCTCCACTCAGGTCCCCAGGCAGCTCAGCACGCCTCACTGCACCCCATCAAATCCACACCCCTAACCGCGCTCTGTGCCTGGGGGACCACAGCCCGACCTCAGCCCAAGCCCCTGTGCTGGCAGCCTTCTCTTCATCTTGCTTCCCAGGACCCTGGCTTTCCCCAGCCCCGAGCTCTACACCCCTCGCACCCCTGGGTTTGGGGGTGGAGCAGGGCCTCCCAGCTTTGCAGGCCACATCCAGTCCACCCCGCCTCCTCCTGCTCTATCTGCCTCCACCCCTAGTTCAAATGTCAGGTCTTCCGACTTCATTTCCCACGATCCCTTCGCCACTGCAGTCACCTGCTGAGGCTGCCTGCCCCTAAGTTTTGTTGGTTTGTTTTTCTAATTTATCTTTATTGTTGAAAGTATGGCAGATGTCCCCCTTTTCCTCATTGACCCCCTCCCCCCCCCACTCCCGCCCCCTTCCTAGATCTTCCCTGTCACCACACTATTGTCTGTCCATGAGATGGGATGCATATAAGTTCCTTGGTTCTCTCACCCACCCCCCTTCCCCTTCCCTCTGACATCCGTCACTCTGTTCCATGCTTCCATGCCTCTGGATCTATTTTGTTTATCAGATTATGTTGTTCATTAGATT
>PVJC01006195.1:0-55887 GCA_004026665.1 Murina feae | reverse complement strand
ATCAGAGCTGAGCTGAGGGGCGCAGCTTCACTTTCCCTCCTGCCGCAATGGAAAGGGCTGTTTACTCAGGTCCGTGAGTGGCGGCCGCCATGTTGGCTGGGCTAATTTGCATACAGCCGCTCTGATTGGCTGGTGGGCGTGGCTTACCCTGTCTCGGAGAAACAGTTAATTTTAATATTTCGCTTTTATTAGTTTAGATTATTAAAACAAGTAAAATTGCATGTTATGCTGATTATCTTTCATTTGTCCCTCCAAGTACAGTCTTTATTTTCCACACTATGCTGTGCTCTAGAACTGACATATGTGGACTCCCCTTGCCCTGACTGGTTTGGCTCGGTGGATAGAGCGTTGGGCTGCGGACTGAAAGGTCCCGGGTTCAATTCCGGTCAAGGGCTTGTACCTTGGTTGTGGGCACATCCCCAGTAGGAGGTGTGCAGGAGGCAGCTGATCGATGTTTCTCTTTTATCAATGTTTTTTTTCTTTATTGATTAAGATATTACAAATGTGTCCTTATCCCCCCAATGTCCTCTCATACCCCCACTCCTGCCCTCACCCTCACCCCCTGTTGTCCACATCCATCGCTTATGCTTATATGCATGCATACAAGTCCTTTAGTTGATCTCTCTCCCTTACCCCCACCCTCCCCTACCTTCCCTCTGAGTTTTGAGCATCTGATCGATGCTTCTCTGTCTCTACATCAGTTTTTGTTCATTGGTTTATGTTGTTCATTATAATCCACAGATGAGCGAGAGCATGTGATATTTATCTTTCTCTGACTTATTTCACTTAGCATAATGTTCTCCAAATCCATCCATGCTGTTGCAAATGGTAGGAGTTCCTTCCTTTTTACAGCAGCATAGTATTCCATTGTGTATATGTACCATAGTTTTTTAATCCATTCATCTGCTGATGGACACTTAGACTGATTCCAAATCCTAGCTATGGTAATCTCATCAATGTTTCTAACTCTCTATACCTCTCCCTTCTTCTCTGTAAAAAATCAATAAAATTATAAATAAGTAAAAAAGACTCCCTTGCCCTCTGACTTCCCATTGGGTTTGGTCCCTGGGGAGCCTGGACAGATCTGAAGGGAGAAAGCCAGGAGGTTTTTATACTCTCAACTGCATTCCTGAGCCCTTTGACCCAAAGTCCCAGCTCTAGAAAGATGATCCTCTCCCTTCCAGTCTCTCTGCCTCCAGATAAGATGGTGAGATCCCTCTATTACTGGCACCAGAATATTTCACTATCCATATTGCTTCCCTACATCCTGCCTCAATTTACCCAATTGAAATGTGCCATCTGTTTTTTGCTGGCCCCTTAATATACATGGTGTAGGAGAATAACAAAGACCTGGGAATCAGGAGACCTGAATTCAAGTCCCATCTCTGCCACAGCTGGCTCTGACGCTGGGCTAATCTCTTTCCTTTTCTAAGCCTTGGCTTCTTCTTGTGTAAAAAGAATGAGTTGAACCACATGGCTCTTTTGTGCTATAATTTCCTACCACTACTGAGTGTGCTGTGAAGTTAAACCCAGGAAAGGGATGCTTATCCTATCTAATAAAAAGGGAATATGCTAATTGACCCTCACGCTGTCGGAAAGATGGCCAACCAAGGCTCAGGTAACCAGGGCCGGCCCAGGCTTGCACTGCCGACAGTGGCAGTAGCAGAGGTGTGATGGGGGCATTGCCTTTCCCTGATTGCCAGGTCACCTCCCACCCCTGAGGGCTCCTGGACTGTGAGAGGGGAAAGGCTGGGCTGAGGGACCCCCTCCTCCAGTGCATGAACTTTCATGCACTGGGCCTCTAGTCCAATCTAATAAAAGAGTAATATGCAAATTGACCCTCACTCTGTTACACCTAAGCCACGCCTGTCAGTCAAGCCATGCCCACCAGCCAATCAGAGTGGCTGTATGCAAATTAACCCAGCCAAGATGGCAGCCAGCAGCCACGGAGCTAGAGCAAACAGGAGGCTTCTGTTGCACCAGCAATGGAGTTGAAACTGCCTGCCTAGGCTGGCCAGACCTCTGCTCAAGGCAACAATTATAGAAGCCATGGAGCTGAAGCAAAAAGGAGGCTTTGTTGCCTGCCTAGACCTCTGCTCAAGGCAACAAAGTTTCAATTATAGAAGATAAATAAATCCCAGAAACCTGATTCCAGCCAGCCTCGCTGGGACATTGGGTCAATGGGAGCTGTGGGCAGCCTGAAAACGGCCCTCAGGCCCTCACACAGGCTGGCCAGGTACCCCAATAGGGACCCAAAACCTGAAGGGGATGTGGGAAGACTGAAAATGCCCCTCAGCCCCTCACCCAGGCTGGCCACACCCCCATGTGGTAAGGGTCCCCACTGGGGGGCTTGACCAGCCTGCAAACAGCCATCAGCCCCTCACCCAGGCTGGCTAGGCATGCCAGCACGTGGACATCCCCTGGGGGGCTCAGACTGCGAGAGACTACAGGCCAGGCTGAGGGACCCCCCCAAGTGCACAAATTTTTGTGCACTGGGCTCCTAGACCTATATAATAAAAGGGTAATATGCAAATCAACTGAACAGTGGAACGACTGATCACTATGATACACACTGACCACCAGGGGGCAGACGCCCAATGCAGGAGCTGCCCTGGTGGTCAGTATGCTCTCACAGCGAGTGCTGCTCAGCCAGAAGCCCAGAAGTCGGGCTCACAACTGGTGAGCGCAGCAGCAGAGGCGGGAGCCTCTCCTGCCTCTGCAGCACTAAGGATGTCTGACTGCCTGCTTAGGGGGGAGCAGGCCTAAGCTGTCAGTTGGACATCCCCCAAAGGCTCCCGGACTGCAAGGGGGCGCAGGCCAGGCTGAGGGACCCTTCAGTGCACAAATCTCGTGCACCAGGCTGCTAGTAAGGGAATAAAGCTTCTCAGTGCAGAGAGCAGGTTAGCTAACCAAGCAGCTTTCCCCAAGCCCTACATCAAGAATTGCCTAACTCCTTTATACGAATCTTCCTTTTCCTCATGCCACCAGGGTACCAGATGCCCAAATGACCTCTATTCCAAAGCAACAGCCATGAAAACTTAGGAAATTAAAAGTAACGTCTGGTGACTTTCAATAACCAACTGGTCAACCCTGATTTAGCCACAGAGGCCCCTTCCTGGGTCCTAGTATGGGAGCTGGGCATGGGAGAGGGGGAGTACTTGATGTCAGTGCTTCCTCCACAGGGCTGCACAAGGAAATGATGCCACCTCAGAGGGCGCCACTGAAACCAGCATCCTGTCGGAAGACACCAAACACCCTGGACTGATAGCCCTGTCATCGGTGTGTTTCAAATGGAGGTAAAGCCCACTTGATGAGATATTGCAGCACCTCTCAAGTGCCTTTCAGCTCCTGCAATGAGTGACCGGGGGTAACTCCGGGGGCCACAAGAAAGACTTGCTAGTGAGAATATCACCCTGCCTGTCCCCTTTATCTGGAGGTTCAGCTGCCCTGAGTGCTTGCTGGGTTTCTGCCCTGAAGAGCAGAAGGGGAGGGCAGTTTGTATTCAAGTTTCTGAGTTTCAGAGTCTCAGTTCCTGTTTTACCTGAGGGCCGGCCGCAGGCGAAAACCACAACATAATAACCACCAGCCCCGATTTGTCTCTGGCATTCTTCACGTTCCTCAAATGCCTCCAGAAGTCTGTGACCTCACACCGCAACCCTGAGCAAGTTCAAGACCCCGCCCTGTCCCAAATCAAAACTTCCGACACCCTCGGAGGGAGTGGGGCGGGGTTCAGCAGCGAGCAGCGCACAGAGCGGGAGGGGAGCGGCGAGCCCACATCGCAGCGGCCTTCGCGGCGCCTCCGCCCTGGGGGACGGTGAAGGCCGCAGGGGCGAAGCTCGCGGGCCCCGGGGAAGGGGGCATCCTCCCCGGCCCAGCCAGTCCCGCCGCGCTTACCCGCGCGCCGAGGCACCCCCGCCTCCCCCACGCCTAGCTCCGCCGAGCCCGCGCTGGGGGCATAGCCGCGCGCCTGCGCATGCGTGAGCGTCTGCGCGTGACCCGGAGGCGCGCGGCCTGGAGGGGGCTGGAGCCGGCCGCGGGCGCGAGTGGAGGCGCATGCGCAGAGTGAGCTCCAGGCGGACCCAGCGGAGACTCGGCGCCGCTGCCGTGGGTCGGCGGGATCGCGTTCCCCACCCTCACGACTCAGCCTAGGACCTCAGTTTCCCCTCGAAAGCGTGAGGGTCCGCCAGCCGCAGTGAGGACGCGGGCCGGGCCGCGCTGGGAGCCCGAGCCCGCAGGACTCTTGCAGACCCGGCGCCGCGGGAGGGAGTGGGGGCGGGAGCAGCCCCGCGTCCTCCTCCGGCCCTGGGCGCACCAGCTGCGTGTCGGTGTGTCCGCTGTCCCTGGCCAGCTGGGTTGGAGTGACCGCAAAGTCACAGGGGTCCAGAGAAGGGACACAGATTGGGGTCTGCCCAGGGCCCCATAGGAGGGCCAGGCTCATGGGGGTCTTCTTCCCGCCGCCGCCTTACGGGGCTCCAGCAGTTGGTCGCCAGCTCCTCGGAGTGGGAAGGACGGAAACGCAGTGCCCCCCGCCCTGCAGGCCGAGGGTCAGGGGTCTGAGGGGCGCTGCCCAGCGGAGACCATCAGTGTTGCCGACATTGGCTCCCTGGCCTCAGCCCTCACCTCTCCCGCCAGCCCCGGGCGCCGGACCTTCCCTGCCTCTTCACAGCACCCTCCTTTCAGAAACGTGCCGGGGCCTGGAGCCCAGACCCCTCGGGCTTCCATTTAAAGGCTGGTTTTCCCCTCCTGGCCTCATCTCACCCTGATTCTTCAGCCCCAACACACCGCTGTCTTCCTTCCTCTTAGTCTGGGCCCTGGATCTGTCCCAGGATCCATCCCCCTGATCCCTGACCTTCCCCACCGGCCCATCCTGCAAAAGTGTAGCTAGAATTCCACTCTGTTCCCAAGCGTGGTGACCCCCTGGGGTGGCGGTATTCTCAGCAGAGCCCTGGTGTTGTGTCAGTGCACTCTAATCCACAAAGAGAATCTATTACATGTTTAAATAAATTTCACAGTCTGCATGCATTGGTCAGACTTTTCAGATAATTAACATTTGCAAAGGAGAGAGAAAACCCTCTGTGAGACATGTATCCTGATTTATGATTTGAAAAATGTGGTCACTTTATCCCTGAAGACTTCCTGGTCATTCCAGTTCCAAGCCTGGTATCCCTAACTCAATGCTTAGCTCCCCTGGAGCAGGGATTATGTCAAAATTCCAAATCTTTTGAAGTTGGGGGGGGGGGGGAGGCGGAAATCCAGAAGTTTCAAGAAAATGGAAATATATCCAAAACATATTTTTTCACACTTCACAAATACAAAATCACTCTTTTTAGTGTGTCAGAAAAATGTACTGGTCTAGGCTCCAGTTTAACACAAATCGATGTGATTGAATGTAGCAGAAATAGTGAAATGGGTAGAAATTTGGCCTTTTAGTTTGATTTGTCATGTACCAGCTGAACTTTACCAGTTTCTCTGGAGATTTGCTTTTCTTCTGTTTAACTTGAATTTGGGATTTGGGGATAATATGTATATACCTATCTATTTTATAAGATAATTGTGGTGAAAATGAAATGTGAAATAGAGTTAAGTGGGTGTTTTCATTGTGTGTGTGTATTGTTTTTTTCAATTTTAAGTATTTTTTGTTGTTCAGGAAATAATCCTCAATAACATATCTAAAGAAAATTACTTTTAAATTATTTAAGTTTTTTTTTACTAACAAGCCTCAAGGTGCTGAGTGGCTATTTAAAAAATTAGTCAGTTCTGAATTTTTTCAGGGAGGCCAGTGTCACCTAATGTGACCCTAAGCAGATAACCTAGCATAACCTGTAGGGTGAGTCAGACAGCAGCTAGGATTTTGACCCTACCACTTACACATGCCATCATCTCAACCACTCTGACCATCAGTCTCCTCATCAGTAAAATATGAATAATAGTCATAACATGTACTGAATGCTTTCTGTGGGCTGTATACTCTTTCAAGCACGTTGCATATATTAAGTCGTTTAATCCTGACAACTCCATGAGAGGACTATTAATATCTCCATTTTATGAATAAGGAAACTGAAGCACCGAGAAGTTAAGACATCTGTCTAAGGCTGCCCAGCTAGTACGTGGTGGAGCCCAGGCTGAATCCCAAGCAATGTGACTCCAGAGTGCTGGACTGGATGGACCCTTCCTGTGGGGTTCTTGAAGGATTAAATGAAATGGTGCACATAAGGCCCTCAGCTTGTGGCCTGGGGCACAACTTTTAAAAGTATCCCATTATCTTAAGGTATAAATGTTGTCCTAACCCATTTGGCTCAGTGGATAGAGTGTCGGCCTGCAGACTGAGGGGTCCCAGGTTTGATGCCAGTCAAGGGCATGAACCTTGGTTGCAGGCACATCCTCAGCAGGGGTTGTGCAGGAGGCAGCTGATCAATGTTTCTCTCTCATTAATGTTTCTAACTCTCTATCTCTCTCCTTTCCTCTCTGTAAAAAATCAATAAAATATTTTTTTAAAAAAAGAGATGAAATTATACATTTTCAATCTATCCCCAAGAAATTTAAAAATTGGTACATGGGAATGAGAGCAGACAGGAGGAATGAATAGGTGGAGCACATGTGAAACTATTCTATGTGACACTATAATGGTGGGTACATGTCATTATACATTTGTCCAAACCCACAGAATGTACAACAGCAAGAGTGAGCCCTAATGTAAGCTATGAACTTTGGGTGACTATGATGGGTCAATGTAGGTTCATCAATTGTAACAAATGTATTGCTCTGTGGGGGTGTTGATAGTGAAGGAAGCTATGCATATTGAGGGGAGGAGTATATAGGAAGTCTGCCTTACTCTCAATTTTGCTATGAACCTGAGACTCTAAAAAAAAAAACAGTCTTAATAAAAATTAGTACACTCTACTAGATTTAAAGGAAGATGAAGAGATTGAGCTGGTTGGATACAATCAAGGTACAATGTGTTAAAGAGAGATTGGAACTTTATTGAGACTTTCTACCTGATGAAATCAGAATGGAAAGAACACTGGAAAGGTTCCACTTGGGAGAGAAACAGCTACTGTTCAGGCACAAATACTCCTCTTGAGGGATCTCTGGATCCTAAATGCCCCCCAGCCTTCAACCCCCCCTCCCACCCTCCATAAAAGTCAGAATTCTACTCAAAATCCACCTCCACAGAGTGAGGCACAAAACAGCTCTTAAAGTCCAAGCTGACTGACAGACAAGCCTGCGGGCAGTTAGAGAAAAGGTAAATCAAGGAGTGAGCATAGGATTGGGAATAAGAAAAGAAAAATGGATGGAGAAAAGAAAAGGGGGGGGGGATCACACTGACAATGTCACCACCCTGAACATATAAATATTGTATGAATGTATTAGCCTCATTCCACCTTCTTCCCCCAGAGCAATGGTGATAGTAGCTATGACAATGCCCATACAATTCTGCATCTTTTATTTCCCCTACTACACTGAGAAACACAGATACGCCAAGAGGAGCTCCAGTGCAGTAGGGAGCAAGGTGGGAAGGCAGACTCTCCAGAGAGTAAATGACAGAGATGAGGCGAGGGTTGGTTCTTGGTGAGAAGAAAAGCAGCAGCTCCTCAGGCCCTGTCACCAGACTCCTTGGACACCCCTAGGCAATCCTTTTTCTTCTCTGGTTGGCTCTGTCCTTAGAAACAATGTCCTGAAGGCTGTGGGGCCTCTGGCTTTCTTGTGGAAGGTTCCAGATCCTCCACAAAGCTGAAGGAAGCAGCCTCTGTTGCGGCCGCACCAGAGTGCTACTAATTCTGAGAAACAGGAATTCCGAAGTTGCAGTTCTCCACATGGACCTAATCTGATTGCCAATTTACTTCCACTGCCTATGCTCAGTGCCGCTCCCTCTGCCTTCATCTTCACTTTCCTTCTGCACCAGGATGACCTCCTGGTGCTGGCAGGTCCTGACTCAGGCCTCCTGGTTAAGCTCCCAAAAGAGGCTGGCTCACTCGGCAGGAGCCGCTGAGGGCAGCCCTGGGCCCAGTCTCCAGGATTTGCACAGATGTTCAAATGGCTCCTGCCCTCCAGGGTCCTTCCCCATCCTCAGTCCCTCTCGGCCCTCCTGGGTGGCACACCAGCCAGCCAGAACTCTCACCAGTCCTTTTGCTATGCTCTCTGGCATCTGTTATCTCCCTAATCTCTCTTGGACGACATAATACACACATATCCACACTTATTGGTGTCTGAAGGCCCGGGCTTTCCTGCGGTACGTCCAGTGGGAATCAGCATCAAGTTCAGGTGGGAAACTGAAGGTTGAGCCTTAGTTGCCACTGACATTGATGGCTGGTTCTGGTTCTGATTCGGGTGAGTTCTGAGTGTTAGCACATCAGGGAATGAGAAGAAGGGAAAGGGAAAGCCATGGTGATGAAAATCAGGAAGGAACGACTCTTCTACAGAGTGTCTCCACAGAGAAGCTGTGGAAACAGCCTCACCTTAAACTTGGAAGAGGCGGGCTGCCCAGAGAAGTCCCAATGAAAAGGAGCAAGGTCTCCATTGTCCCCTCTGAAACCCAAAGACTTTGGGGTCCAAGTTTTCCAAGACATGCAATAAACAAAGACACACTGCAAACCAATTAACCCTCTGAGCTGTACTTTCACTGGAGTCGCTTCCAGTGAAGTACCTGAATGCATGGAATTGGCCCTTCTCTTGGGGCCAATAAAGGGACTCAGCTTCCCAGCTGGCTTAGAACACATCAGAGAAAAGGCATGGGGGAGGCAAATCCTTCTCTTACGCTGGGAGCTCTTGTTCTCTCTTAGTGTTCGGGTATCCTAAACCATCCCTCCCAACCCTGGAGGAAACGGGGAAGAGAGCCTGGGGTAGGCCCAAAACCCAGGTTGATTCAGGCCCAAGAGAGTATCCCCGGTTGAAATCAACCAACGTTTAAGAGACAGCTGAGCACTCGAGGGGGGACGACACAGAAGACTGTGTGGAAGGCAGCCACAAAGGACCAGGACAGTCCTACTGACTCAAGTCTCTTTTCCCAGCTTATAGAGGGAAAGGAACTTCAGCTGCGTTTAGCTTATTTAATGCTCATCAATTCAGTATATCCTAGAACTTAGCTGCTCTCTGTCCCTCCAAGATACGACCCAGGAAAAGCAGGTATGGCCTGACTTGCCTCAATCAGGCCTCCTAACTGAAGCAATGAGACAAGCAAACTATAATTCACAGTTTCCACTCTCCTCCCTCCACCCACACCTTCCCCCACCACTGGCCTCAATTAACTCCCAAATCTCCAATGTGTGATGATTCTTGCCAGTGTGGCTCAAAGGGCTAATAAACCAGGACTTCTCAGACAGAACACAAGCTCATTCACCAACAGGAGTCCGAGAATGGCCACACAACAACCTAGTGTTTCTTATAGCGATTCTTTGGGGTTTCACCACACCCTGTTTTGTCACAGTTGAGAGCACCTGGATTCTTCCCCAGCCCCAGGCTTCCCAGGAGGCCAGGGAGCTCATGGGTGATGGCCCGCTCAATCTTCTCCAGAAAGCAGCCCCCCATGTAGGAGCACTGCTGGGACAGAAGCTTGAAACTGGAAATGGGGTTGATCCCAAAGAAGTCCTTATAGGCCTCTCGGTTGGGAAGGTCAAATTTGCTGACGTTGGTCTTTGCCAGGATGGTCTTGAAGATATAGAATTTATCAGGATCTTCCACAATGTCTTTAAAGACCAGCTCTCCGTCACTGAAGAAGGTCATTTTGTCCTTGTACGTCTGCAGATATCGGTCGACCAAAAGGGCATGGATGCGAACCCGGATGGCGTGCTGGCGGATGAAGGCAATCTTGTTCTCCAATCTGTTCTCGATCACCTGGTTCAGGTCTTCCAGGAGGGAGATCTCTTCCTTGAGAAACAGGTCCCGGTGAGTATCCGGCTTGTAGTCTTGTGGCCAAAAGGAGCTGACGTAGACCCTTGGGGGCTCAGTGACGTTGATGAGTGGGGCCAAGCTCCAGAAGAGAGCCCCGTAGACCCGCATGAGCATCTGAGTGGCCAGGTTGTCGGCCTTGTTCAGGATGATCCTGATCTGGGATTCACGCCCCTTCAGCTGGCGGAACAGCGTCTCCAGTTCCAGACCCACATCCAGCTTGGTTGGGTCAAAGACGACAAAGATGAGGTCAGCTCTGTCAATGAACCACTGGCACACATCGTTGAAGGGGTAACCTTTGGGAGAGGGAGTGAGAAGTCAGGCTGAGCCAGCATTAGCCCAAGCCCCTTGTGCCTCTTGCCAGAACCAAACCATTCCACAGGTTGAAGGAAATAACAGCATGAAGGATTTTTCCGGCCTTCTAAAGACTTTTAAGAATTAATTATCTATTTCTTGCCCTTTGTCAGCCTTCAACCAAAAACAGCCTGATCCTTGCTTTAATCTAAGTGGAATCCGAGGTTCCAGGGAAGCAAAATGCTTTTTTTGAATTGGAGATTTTCCTACTATCTAAAAAGGTCCGGGGCAGTGGCGAAGATGTTGAAGAAAAAAAGGCAGGGAATTAGAAGAATTTGAAAGAGAGAATCTACCAGTACTAGACTTATTGAGGGGATCACTTCTTAAGTTACATAAATGTGTACTCACTATGTTCTACACCTGAAATTCGCATAATATTGTATATCAACTGTAATTATAAAAAAATTTAATTAATAAAAATTAAAAAGAAGGGTGAGGATCCATTATTTAGTGGAAAGAAATGTGAATCTTGCCCTAGCCGGTTTGACTCAGGGGATAGAGTGTCAGCCTGCGGACTCAAGGGTCCCAGGTTCGATTCCAGTCAAGGGCATGTACCTTGGTTGCGGGCACATCCCCAGTAGGGGGTGTGCAGGAGGCAGCTGATCAGTGTTTCTCTCTCATTGATGTTTCTAACTCTCTATCCCTCTCCCTTCCTCTCTGTAAAAAAAATCAATAAAATGTATTTTAAAAAATAAAAAAGAAGAAGAAGAAAGAAATGCGAATCTAGCATAAGACCCGGGTTAGAATTAGGGCTTTGTCACTGGCCAGCTGAATATTAAATGCTTCCAAGTTTTAGCATTTCAGCTATAAAATGACAAGAACTATGAAGATTAGGTTGATCTCAAGAGTACTATGTTGTTACAAATACAGGAAAGCACCTAACTAAAGCTTCCAGTCACAAGGTAGGTGCTTAATATCTTTTCATTCCTTCAACTTATTTTCAAAATGAGGAGGCTAGGAATACTTGTCTTGGAATTATTTTACAACTATCAGCTAATAATGCATAAAATTGCCTAATATATACTAGAAGTAAAATAAAGGTCAATATTAGTGATAATATTATTACTAGTCATAAAACAGGGTCTGGTTATAACAAAAATAGGAGTGAGAGCCATAAACTGAAACCTATCACCTGGTCATATATTCTACAAATGCCTGTTATGATTCACCTCTGCAGATAACCCTGAGTCATGACGATACTCAGAGGCCTATGTACAGCCCAGTGCCTGCTGGGCCCCAAGTGGCACTCCCCTGTCACTTGAAGGTAAATAGGGCTTTTGATACAGGCTTATGTTGAAGCAGGCCTGGTAAAGCAGGAAGAATTAAAGGTCAGGTTCAACCCAGCCCTAGGTTAGCCAGAGGTCAAGTACACCTGGACTGAGACCCAATTAATCCAGGCCCTTGATCAGTCAGGACAGCCTGGGCCTCCTAAAATCAGCTCAGCCCCAGCTTGGACCTTGAGGAGCTACTTACAGAGCAGATCAGCTTCCTCTTGGGAAAATAATGATCACCTCCAAACCAGATCAGTCCTTGGGGAGGTAAAAGGACAAGGTACTCCGCACCTAAGTGGCACCACAGTGAAAACAAATAGAGGCTGGCGGCAGAGAACACATCCCCTGGTGTAGGGCAATGCTGGCCACGTTTCCTCTCCCCTGCCTGCCTACCACCCACTGTCAAAAGCTTGCCCTGTGTCAGAAATGAGTGCTAAATTACCTCTTTCTTGCTGTTTGCGGTTCTCAATGATGCCTGGTGTATCCACAAAAGTGACCCGCTCTAGAAGTTTGTGGGGAACCTCGATGCCAATCAGCTTTTCCAGGAAATTCTGGCCAAACTTCTCAAGGGGTGAGAAGGACCGGGCACTGTCAGCTGCCATGACAATACCCTCGATGGTTTTTAGCTTGGGCCCATGCATGATGACCGTGAACTCGGAGGTGGTAGGCTCAGCACCTGCACAATAGGCACAAGGTTAGTAGGAACACAGTCCTCTCCTGGGAAGAGGCCTACTGCCAAGTAGGTGGGTAAGCAAGGTATTTCAGGGAGGGTTTGCCACAAGAATCAACTACTGTGTTTGCTAAGCTAGTGACTTCCCTTTTGTTAACTGTGGATGGATATATATATGTTGAAATTTACCACTTTAACCATTTTACATGTACAGTTCAGTAGCATTAAGTATGACCACCATCCGTCTCCAAAACTTTTTCATTACCCCAAACCGAAATGTATCCATTAAACACTAACTCCCCATTCTGAACTTCCTCAGCCCCTGCAACA
The DNA here is from genome assembly GCA_004026665.1 of Murina feae. Classification (NCBI taxonomy): domain Eukaryota; kingdom Metazoa; phylum Chordata; class Mammalia; order Chiroptera; family Vespertilionidae; genus Murina; species Murina feae. The sequence goes on along the minus strand of PVJC01006195.1, from coordinate 43,377 downwards.
ACCACCATTCTTCTTTCTGTCTCTATGAACTTGATGACTGTAGAGGCCTCATTAAATGGAATCATATGACAAATTGGTTTATTTTGCCTTGGCTGGAGTGACCCAGTTGATTGGAGCATTGTCCCATGTACCAAAGGGTCACAGGTTCAATTCCTGGTCAGGGCACATACCCAGGTTGTGGGTTCAGTTCCCCACTGGAGCACGTATGGGAGGCAACCAATCAACATTTCTCTTTCACATAGATGTTTTTCTCTCTCTCTTTCTCTCCCTTCCTCTCTAATATCAATAAAAATATATTAATAAAAAATGGTCCCCAAGTTCACCCATATTGTAGTATGTATCAAATTTTGTTATGTGTTAAGCTGAATAACATTTTGTTTGTCCATTCATACATCAGTGAATATCTTTTGTGTATTGTGAATAATGCTGCTACCAACCTGAGTGTAGCTGCTGGTTTCTTGTATGTGATTTTCATTATTGTTGATGACACATAAAAACATATAAATGTTTTGGGGTTTTTTCATAGTGATTTTACATATGATATGGAAATACAAGAATCACACAAGAAAATCCCACCTGTATAAAGCTGGTAGCGAGTGTCTTCCAACCCGAGGAGGTAGTTTATCATGGTGGATTTGCCAACGCTCCACGGTCCCAGGAACAGCACCATTGGCTTGGAAGTGATTTCCCCATCTGTGGGCAGCAGGAGTGAGAGGTGGAAGTGAGCTAACAAGTTTCTCATTACAGGAGCGACACAGTTCTTCGCGCTGCATCCCAGACAGTCCATCTAATTGGGGTGTGGAATTCTACGCTGGACCAGACAGCACGTAGCAATCAGTGGTACGTCTCTTACTACGTAAGTGCAATCACCCAGTTAAAAGATACCACAAGATACCACTTGGGCCTTGCCCAGATGCTTGGCACCCTAGCACCTAAAGGAGGCACTAAATGAAGTCTGAATGAGGCCTCCCGGTTTCAGTCTGGGAGAGAAGAGTTCATAGAAGGAGAACAGAGAGCTGCCACAGAGCAGGGAGCTGTGAAAACTCTGCTATCTGGATTGGTAACAGAAGAAAGGGTATGAGAGAGGTTCATACAATCTTAGGCGGCCTGGATGCTGACGTTGCCTGTCCCCAGCCTCCCTCCCCTTAGCTGCACCTCTTGAAATCCCATCTCAGACTCAGCCCCACCCTGGGCTCTGGGGCCAGTCTCAAATATTAGCCTCCAAAGTTCATGACATATTTGCCAGGTCCCAAGACCAAGCACTGACTAGGCAATTCTTGGGTCCTTGGGCCCTGTGTCCGATGTTGGAGAGAACATTCTGCACTGGCCACTCTAGTTGGGGTCGCTAGAAGAAAAAGCAGAATTCTCCAATGCTTTCAAAACTGGAGGATGCAGCCTCCCTGTGCCGGCCCAGCTCTTTCAACCCTTCTCTGAACCAAAGAGGGTAAGCCCTGCATAATTTAGTGCCTAAAATTCTCCAGATTTCTTTATCTCTCTGAGCCTGCAGATACATAAGCCTCAAAACAGCAGGCACTCCATTTACTTTTTTCTGTTTTAATTTATTTAATGTCTTGGTTCAAAAATCAAAGTATAAAGCCCAGCTGGAGTGGCTCAGTTGTTTGAGCACTATCCTATGCTTCTAAAGATTGCTGGTTCAATTCCCAGAAGGCAAAAGATGTTTCTCTCTTACATCAATGTCTCTCTCTCTCTCTCTTTCTCTCTCTCTCTCTCTCTTTCCCCTCTCTCCCCTCTCTCTAAGCATGTCCTCAGGTGAGGATTTTTTAAAAAATCAAAATATAAAAAGGTACACAAGTGAGGAGTCTCACATCCATGTCCCCAGTCTGTCTAGACCAGGAGTGGGGAACCTTTTTTCTGCCAAGGGCCATTTGGATATTTATAACATCATCTTGGGCCACACTAAATTATCCACATTTAATTAACTCGCCCCTAATGCCTTAGCAGGGCCAGACCAAATTATTTTGCAGGACTTACATGGCCCACAGGCCAGACGTTCCCCATCCCTGGCTTAAACCACCCTACATATTATTTTCAGATATTTGCATGCAGATATAAGCAATACTAGTAGAAAACATATTCCTCATTGTTTTTATAGAAAGAGGAGTAGGGTATTCTTTTTCTGTACCTTGCTTTTATTTTTTTACTTCTCACTTGAGGATATATTTCCATTGATTTTGAGAGACAGAGAAACATCCATTGGTTGCCTCCCATACACGCCCTGACCAGAAATTGAACCCAAAACCTTTTGGTGCATGGTATGACACTCCTACCAACTGAGCCACCCAGCCAGGGCTGCACCTCCTACTTGATGCATTAGTTTTCTTTCTCTAGGGTGAAACCGATCCTAGAAGACCAAGATAGTATCTCATAACCGGTGGGCACATATATATTGCCTGAAAGCAACACCATGGCCCTGCCCCATGAGTTGCTGGTATCTCTGTGGGCATCAACCCCTGGCTTGGGGACAGGAAAAGATAGGCAGGCTGAGGGGATGGCAGGAATCCCCAGTGATAACCTAAGATCTACAAAAAGTCTATTTTACCCCAGCCCAGGCCGGGGACGCAAGGGGGACTGGACCTTCAGCCAGCAGCTGAGACCAACCATCCCAGGGCTCTCCCCGGCTGCTGTTTCAGCCCTCTCTCTCTGCAGCAGCGGGCATTACTAGCACATGAAGGAAGCTATATGTGAGACACTGACAGCAGAAGTTGTGCAGGAGACTGCCCAGGGGCACAGGGGAGTCCCCGCACTGGAGGGAGAGGAGGGAAGGAGAGTCAAGTCTGGAAAATGAGCTCAGGAGTCAGGATGCCCTCCCTGTAGAGCCCTATTCCTGGAGCAGCCCACAGCAGGGGTGCCAAACTGCCAGCTCCGACGGCTGCAAAAGGCAGGAGTGGAGGGCAGGGAAGCAACTGGGAGACTGTGAACACCTGCACTTTCTCTACAAAGGCAAAGAGGATCGGTTGGCTCTTAGGCTTGCAGGAAACAACAGAGCCTGGCCATTGTGGCTCAGTTGGTTGAGCATTGTCCCATGTACCAGGTCATGGTTCAATTCCCTGGCAGGGCACGTTCCCAGGTTTCAGGTTCGATTCCCAGTAGGGGGTGTGCATGAAGCAGTCGATTTATGTTTCACTCTCTTCCTCTCCCTCGGTCTCTCTAAAAGCAATAAAAAACATATTTTTTAAAAAGAAACAATAGAGATCACTGTGCAACAGGGCGTTCTCTCAGAGGAGAAGAGAGTTATAGCCCCTAGTTCCAGCTATGTGATCTCTGGGCAGCCAGTTCCTCTTCTGGAAAGCAGGAATAAGGTATACCCTACAGCACATCCACTTTATAACCATCAAGACCATCACATGAGATATACACAAGGAGCCAAGCCCGGCGTCATCCTATGAGCCAGCAGGTCACAGTTTGGTTCTAGGTCAGGGCACATGCCTCAGTTGCGGGCTCGATCCCCAGTGGGGCAGTCAGGAGGCAGCTGATCAATGAGTCTCTCTCATTGATGTTTCTGATTCTCTCCCTCTCCCTTCCTCTCTGAATTCAATAAAAATATTTTTAATAATATACAGAAGCAGCCAGTTAACACAGAAAAAATGTTTAATGACACTCACCATTGAGACAACAGGTAGATATCATTATTAAAGTTTTCAAAGATGAATAGCACTTTAAAAAGACATTGCTGCAGGGGAACAAGAGCTCATTATGGGTACAAATTGGTACAACCTAAAGCAATTTAGCAATGACTATCAAAATGTTTAATTTCCAGTGTTCCACTTGTAAGAACTTATCGTACAAATGTAGTTGCATGAAATATGTAACAATGGTTGTGCTTGTAATATTTTTTTAAAATTGAAAATGGCAAATCAGCCAGTGCAGTGCATCCATGCAACTGTCTGAAAGGGCAAGAGTAGCTACACACAAACAGAGTTTTGTGAGATGATCCTATCTTTGTAAAACAAACAGGAAAAGACATACATGTGCCCAGCTGGTGTGGCTCAGTGGTTGAGTGTCGACCCATGAACCAGGTCATGGTTTGATTCCTGTTCAGGACACATGCCAGGTTTTCAGGCTCAATCCCAGGAGGGGGCATGCAGAAGGCAGCCAGTCAATGATTCTTTCTCATCATTGATGTTTCTATCTCTCTCTCCCTCTCCCTTCCTCTCTAAAACCAATAAAAATATTTTTAAAAGACATGCTTGTATATGCTCACATATGCAGAGAAACTATATTCATGAGGAACTATAACAGCGGCAGCCTCAGGGAGTGGAATTAGAGGTGTTGGAAATCAAGAAAGGGGTTTTGTTTTTCAATGTATACTATTTTACACTATTTTAATTTGGCGAGTTTTTTGGTGTTGTTGTTTGGAACAAGTATATCCTATTTCATTATTCTGACAATTTTTAAAATAATCCAGACCTGAGGGAAGCTGACCAGAAGGAGTGAACAGGAGGAGGGAAGGATTTCAGGCCAATCAGGGGACTTACGACGTGCTCAGTAAGTGAATAGGGAGCTTTGTGGGCCCTTGAGCACACGAGGGCTAGAAGCTGGCACCACTGCCCTTGGAACCCAAAAGTGCACTGCTGAAGCATGAGTGTTTACAAATGAAATGTTTGCGGAAAACTTGGTGCAAATTATGGGGTAGTCTTGCAGTGAAAGGATGAGTCACGTGACTGAGGTCTCCAAGAACTTAGGAGAGCTCAGCATCAGTGTCCTCGAGCCACTACACAAAGAGCTTGGGAACCTTGTGCACATGGGGGTGTGTAGACAGGTTGGAGGTACAGACCGGACCTTGGGACACTGTACCTGTGATCTCGTGCTGCCGAAGCTCATTGTATTTGTAAGACTGCTCCAGGGGCTTGATGGATGAATGGTAGATCTTTCGAAGCCGCTGCAGCACCGCTGTGGACAGAGGAAGATGAGGGAGGGGGACGTCAGGTAGGGCGCACTCCAGACTACTGACCACTGTGGACCAGGTCCCGGTCCCAGGGCAGCTCTAGCCTGGCCTAGTGGGGAGCAGAGACTATCTGCAGCCCAGCAACTATCCATATATTAGCATTCAAGGAGGAGCTGGTCCACATCTCAGCCCTCAGAAATCTGTAAGTCCAAGGCGTTTCCTCCGCATCCCCTTTCTTTTTAATCGAAAGTCTCCTTCCTCCCTCTTCAGTCGCCTGCCCTGAAGCACCACCTCAGCCTTCAGGTAATTGAAGGCCCTTTCCATGGCAGAGAGGAACCCCGTCTCCCCTCTGCCTCCAACTCTACTGTGTTTGCCTTGGACTCAGAGGGTAAGGAGGTATGGCGCTAAGCAGGCCGGCAGGGCAGGATAGCCACCCTGTCCTCCACCCTTTCACTGGTCCCTCTGCTTGGATTGCCTTTCCTCCTTCCTGCCTACCCAGAGCCCCAAGGCCTTGGGCAGTATCCCCTCCCCCACCCTCCCCCCACAGGATGCAGACATCCGAAGCTCCTTGTTATGAAGAACATGACTCCAGAGAGAGGTGACTCACAGGAGGAGGCTGGGAGCTCAAAGGTGGTGAAGCAGGGTGTGAGGCACAAAGGCGGGAAGAGGGCCTGACTCTGCCTGCTCTGAGCTTTCAGTAACTCAACTAAGAGGAGATAGTAAGCTCCGCAGAAAGCTTGGATTGTTATGAGGGTGAAATGAAATACTGGGCATGAAAGGGCTTTATAAACTGTAAAAAATCAAAGCAAATGTGATGAACTCTATTAACGCCCCTCCCCAGCCACCGTGGAAGCTGGCACTATCTCAGACATGGCACTGGGGTTTGCCCTTTATCCGTTCGCTGATCCCACTGCTTGGGTTGCCTTCCCTCCTCCCTGCCAACTCAGAGTCCCCAGACCTGGACGCTGCTTGCAGAGTCTCCTCCAGGAAGCCCCCCACCTCTAGGCTTTCCTTCCTGGTGTGACCACTGGTCTCAGAGCCCCCGCCCCAAGGCCTCCCAACCCCAGCCCCAGGCCCCACGCCTTCTCCATCTGGTTACCAGAGTAATCGTCCGCTGGCTTGTCCTCTACCAGCATCAGCGTTTTCTCGATGTGGGAGCGATCCCTCAGTGGGGCTTCTTCACTCACATCCTCAGCCTCTTCTGTGGACAGAAGCAGAGAGCAAGGTTAGAGTGAAGCTAAGAGACAGCTGGGCTCTAAGCCCCCTAGACACGGACAAGGGCGGGGTCTGAGGAAGTGCTGATAGAAAGTTTGCCAAGTTCAACTGAATGGAGTTTTGACTCTAGGAAGAACTTTGAAAATCCCAACTCAACATCTGTGAAGCTCTGCGGTCCAGTTTATGTATTCAGCAAATGTCCACTGGACAGTTGTGATGTGCCAGGCACTGAAGCATCATGCTGGGAACACAGAGGTGCCCAAAACAGACACAGCTCCTGACCGTGTAGCGATTTCCTACAGTCTAGTGGGACAGGGGGAGAAATCATCTTAAAAGTAATGTAATCATTATAAACAGTAATGTGGCCATAGAAGGGAAGATTCCAGAAGCTGTGAGGGCCTAAGAAGTGTGTCTAGGAAGACTTAGCTGGGAATTTAAACTTCCCAGAAGGGCCAGTTATGAGCTACGCTATACTGTGTGAGGGGTTAACTAGGTGGAGATAGGGACAGGAGACAGGAGTAGCTTAGCAGGAAGGGTGTGTGCTATGGGGCAGGAGAGCTCCGCTAAGGCTAACCTGGAGGACCATGGGAGTCTGCATTTTGTCCTAGAAGTACTGAAAGCCAGGAAGGGGGTCTAAGCAAAATAACCTGATCAAATGAGCACGGGGCCAAATTTATAAGGCTGCCATGAAGCATGCGCAAGGGGAGCTTCTGGGTGGAGAGGGGTTCAACTGTTGCTTCTGACTAAGCAAGAGACGCCCATGACTGCCTGCAGGTCGCCAGGGAGACCGTTTCTACCAACTGGCTGCACAAAGGGTTTTAAGTAATTAGAAGTGGGACTGCCTTGAGCCTGTGGGGCAGTGGGAGAGGAGTCCCACCAGGGATGGAAGCAGAGAAGATGGATGTGTCTTGGGGAACATCTCAGGACTCAGGCAGCCTCACCCCAGACCCAGGACAGGGAAGACAGGGTGAGAGGAGGGGCTGGCTGACTGCCAGGGCCCCATAGAGGGTGAAAGTAGCTAATGAGAGAGATGAGAACTGAATTCTGCAGGGAAACTGGGGGGAAGTCACGCTGGAAGGATGGAAGGTGAAGACCTTCCTCCATCCTAAAAGCCCAGCTCTTGGTCCAGGTCAGCGTCCTCGGTGGATGCAGTCACGGCATCCTGGCCATGCCGAGGATTCCACACATCCTCAGTGGTGCCCATTGGTTTTGGCCCTGCCCTCCTCCTTCCCTGTTCCCCAGTCCTGAGACAGCAGCTGCTGCTTCAAGTGTTCATCTGCGGGGACATCAGTGTCACGGCCAGACTAATATTTCTATTGCAATCCTGACCTCAGTCCCAGTTCACCCCACCTGACATGGCCTAGTCTTCAAGGGCAGGCCCCAGGTATTAGCCCACTGATGTGGTCCCTGGGGGGGGGGGGTCCCCAACCTATATCCCCGCCCATACGTCTCTTCACCACCCTGCACAGGGTCTCTAACCCTGCCACCTTGTCCTCCAGGCTGAGGCACTGGTTGGTGATAAACTGTATCAGGGATCCTAAAGGGCAGGCTCCCAAGGACCTAACTCAGAAGCGATCAAGTTCCTCTGGGCCCTTCATGATGTGGCCTCTCACCAAGTTCCTCCAAACTGGGAAGAAGTGGCTCATGAGCAGCCCAAAGGCACCCCCTGGGCCGGCGACACTGGACCAGGCCTCCACCCCTACACCCGGACTGGCTGGGGCTCTCCCGCCCCACCCTGTCCCTGCCTGTCCCACTACATACAAGACTTCCAGGAAGAATGCAGCTGCCCAAGTGCCGGAGCAATTCTGGGGTCCCTACCCTGAGCCCCCTCCACGGGCTCCTCTGCCTTGGCCTCCGGGGCCTCGTCCCCCTCGGGCCCTGGATTCGGTTCCTCCAAGCTCTGCTGGGCCCCCTCGTCCCCAGGACTTGGGGTTTCTGCTGCTTCCTGGGGCTCCCCTGCTTCCTCGGAGGTGCCCCCTGCTTCCTCTGAGCTAGCCCCAGAGCCGCTGTCCTCTTCTGATTCTTCTTGGGATTGAACTCCTCCTTCCTCGCCTCTGCTGAGGCCACCACCCTCTTCCTCAGAGGACGCAGCTTCCAGATCCTCCTCCAACATCCCTGGTGCCTGGCCCTCCAGGGGGTGGTCCTCCTGGGTGCCCCCTGTCTCTTTAGCTGGGCCGGGCTCCCCCTGGTCCTCGGGCCCCTCCCTGGCTTTTGTGTCCAAGTCCATGACTCCATCTGGCCCTTCTGGCCCCTGATCAGGCCCTGGGATGCCCTCGCCTGCTGTCTCTACTGCCACAGGAAAGGCCCCTGTGCCTTCAGGGTCTGCAGTGCCCGCAGCTGCTCCCTGTGTAGGGCTGTCCCCTAGGACCTCCTTGGCTTCCTCAGTGACCATGCCATTCCCAGCCTGTCCTTCCGCCTCCTCTGGTGAGCCCTCTCTTGCACTGAGCTCTGGCCTCCCTTCTTCCCCAGTCCCCGCTTCCCCTTCTGGAGGGAGGGTGCTTGCTCCTGGTAGCTCCACAGGGTCCCCGGGGGGAGCTGAGGCTGAGGCATTGGAAAGGCTGGCTTCAGGGTCAGAGCCTGGGCTGGGGGCAGTGGTGGAGGCCCCTGTGGCAGTCTTCTCCGAGCTCTCAGCCTCCCTGCCATCTGGGGAGTGAAGGAGCAGGTTCTTCTCTTGAGGGGCCGCCTCTGCATAAAGCGCCCTTTCCTTCTCCTCTAGACTTGCATCTCCAGCAGAGAAATGATTCTCCAACAAATTGCCAACATCTTCTGTGCCACCCGAAGCAGAAACTTGCAGTTCTAAATGATTAGAACACCATTGGTCAGTTTCACAGGGTTGGCACTCAATTTACTTCTCAAAAGAATCTAACTCAACTTAGCTCCTGTCTTCTGGGAGTGAGGTGTGGACCTGGTATCGGTGGCATCTACCTCCCAGGTCTTCACAACTGCCCTGGGCAGCAAGCAGGGCAGGTGTTACTCTGCCCCCCTCCCAAGACATAGAGGCTGTGGCTGGGGGAGTTACAGACCCGCTGCCTGTCAGTGCAGGACTGAGCTGCTGACGCCCGTTCCCTAGCTCCTCCCCTGACCCTGACAGCCTCTGCTGGGTCCTGATGACTGTGTAGGGATGGTAACTGGGTGAGCCCTTCCAGTCCTTCCTCAACCTTGCCGCGGGCACCAAGGCACGTGTAGCCTGGCTCACCAGGAGATCTTTCCAAGATAGGACAGATGCCCTGTCAGTTCCTAGAGTCATTAACTAGCATGCTTTTTATACTGCTATCAGCAAAGGAGTGCAAACAGGTGTGTGCAGGCCAGATAATCTTAGGTTACACGGCAGAGTACTTAGGGGATTACTTGTGGCTCTCAGCCTTATTAAATCACACATCCAACTCTGTCCCCTTAAGGGCAGGCATTTGCTGGCCTTGCTACCTTAGATTAAAGAGGACATGGTCAGAGGAGAGAACGATATCCAAAACTACAAGGGCCAGGGCTTCCCAGTGGCCTTAGCCAACCTCTTCTGAGGGTGTCCCCTTATAAAGCTGATAGCTTTACCAGGAAGCTGAAGGCACAGGGGAAACCCAGCAGGAGAGAACAAAGGAGGGGCTTAGTCTGTGCAAAGACCTCTGTCAAGGGACACGTTTCATTTATGTGGAAAATGGGGTCAGAAGTGAAGGTTGAGCCTATACCTTCTGCCCCTCCCAACCAGACTGGGCCTGTTTAAGGAGAAGGCCTGTGGTAGGGGGACCCTGATGGCTCGTGGGGACTAGGAACCATGGGGCCCTGCCCTGGGGCAGCTGAGACAACCCCTGGGCTCCCTTGACTCACAAGGTTCTTTCTGAGGAAGCAGTCCCTCTCCTCTCTGCTGAGTACAGACACCCCCCTCTCTGGGCCACAGCCTGGTCTTCCCATCTTTGCCTCAACAAAGAAAAGCCACTTTTTGGGGTAACCCTTCTGCCTGGGGGTACGCACACACCTTGTGCCCTGAAAGCTAGGGAAGCCTCCAGGGACCAAGAACAAATATTTTCTCATTAGTCCCCACAGATGCAACCTATGCTGCTATCAAATTCAGAAGAATGGGAAGTTTGGGCACCTTTTATTATATATCCATATAACACTTCCCCAAGCACTTTCACTTATATGGCCGCATCCAAACCTCCCTCATCACTGTCAGCCACATTTCAGAGCCCAAGGTCCAGAGAAAGTCTTTGACTTGCCCAAGACACCAGGTGTCTGGCTAGTGGGTAACTGGAACCCAGGACTGCTGCTCCTTGTCCAGGCCTTGTATGCCACGGTGTATAGGGAAGCACAGGGAAACCCCTTCCCACGGGTATCTCGCCCTTCCCTGCCTGCACCTTCTCTCAAGGCTCACACTCCAGACCCTTCCAGGCTCCTGGGTTGCAGGAAGCAAGGTTTAATCCTCCCTGTGTTCCCAAGGCTGGGACCCTGCCTGACCCAGGGAAAATGCTATGAAGAGGTGAGATTTAGGTACAATGAGAATTCATCCCTTAGTGAGGGGCTTGAAGGTTACTCATTAAAATTTTCTTTCTTTAGCACCTGAAAACCTATATATCCTGATTCCTTTTCCTGCATATCTATCCCCCCCACTCTCTATGGCAGGAACTTGGTTTAACCCAAGGAGACTGAAAGTCTCTGAGCAGCAAGATATATATCAAATGAGATATATTTGTATAACTATTCAATGTGCCAGGCAATGCTTAAGCACTTATTTATTTTCTTATTATTATTTAATCCTCACCTGAGGATATTTTTTCATTGATTTTTAGAGAGAGGGAAAGACAGAAAGAAATATCGAGTGAGAGAAACACATCGATTGATTGCCAACAACCACATGAGCCCCGATAAGGGCCCGGGCCGGAGAGGAACCTGCAACTGAGGCACATGCCCTTGACTGGAATCAAACCTGGGACCTTTCAGTCTGCAGGCCAATGCCCTATCCACTGAGCCAAACTGGCTAGGGCAATGCTTAAGCACTTTATATACAAGACATTAATTTACTTACTCAACTTATTAAATCTTACTTGCTCCCATAAAACAAGTCTTACTCTCAGCCCCATTTTATAGATGAGAGGACTGGAATCAGAGACACTGTATGCCTTGCCCAACATTAGGCAGCTAGCAACTGGCTGAGGCCATTTAACTCCAGAGTTGCAGAGGAGGTTGCCTGACCCTGAAGAGGGTTCAAATCCGCCTGCTCAGAGGGTAGCAATCAAAGCATCGGCACCACCGGGGGAGCCTGGTAGAGATGTCGACTCTCGGGCCCCAGCCAGACCCACTGAACCAATGCATTTTAACAATCAGTTTTCACATTACAGTTTGAGGAGCTCTGGTCTACAACACCTGGTAAAATTGCCTCTTAACCAATGTTCTCAGCACTGAAATCCTCAGGTTCTTGGTCCCATTCCTCTCCCTTTCCTCACATGTTCTGATTGAAGTAGGGTATATCCCCAGCATCAGGACTTTAACCAAAAAAATTTTGGATAATTCTAATGTGCAGCCAATGCTGTAAACCACTGCTCAGCCAAATAATATTGACTCTGAGGCTTCTGCTCCCAGCCTCTCCCCACTCATGTGCACACTGGGGCCTCCCAAGTTGAATGGGTTGCCTGGGGCTTGGCATGTGACCAATAGCAATGGTCAATGTGACCAATAGCTTCTCCTCTGGGGAATACATCCGTTTCCACAGGTCCCTGTTGCCCCCTATCAATGACAATGATGACCATAATGATGATGGTGGTGGTGGTTGTGATGGTGGTGATGATATTGGTGATGATGGTGATGGTGATGATGATGCTGGTGATAATGATGGCAATCGTGATGATGTTGAGCAGAGCAGAATGAGTCTGACCACTTGTGGCATTTTTAATATTCTCAAAATATCCTCTGAACCTGAATAAAGTCCCAAGGGAGATGAGGACCCCAGACTTTGGGGCTTTACCATGACCTTCACACTGTTATGTATTTTCATTCCTAAGCAGGAATAGAAGCCAAGTGTGTGCATGTATATACACACTTGACTCGTCCCTGGTTCTTACGACTTATTGCCAAGCTGCCCCTGACCTTCTGCTAAGTGATTTGAAATGAAAAAGACCAAGGGTGATGGCTTCATGCCCAGTGACCTTCCTTCCTGAGCTAAAAATAATTTCTCTGACACAAAGTCTCTCAATGAAACAAGCTGTGCCATTGGGCCCCAGAGCTTGGTCCCCAAGAAGCAGCTGTGACATTGGGCCTAATCTCTCCTCTGCGAGGCACAGAGGCATAAAGAGTCTCTGATTAAGCTCAGTTCAATTCTATAAAATCAAACAATGCCTTCCCTCCCTCCCTGACCTCGCTAGCATCTCACTGAAGCCCCTCACTGGTCCCTGGAGAAGGAGGTGGGGAACAGAAGACCCGGGACACCTGGAACTGTTAAGAGCCTGATAAGACGAGTCTCAGTCTATCCCAGGACATGTAGCACCATACTGTATGTGCTGCTGCCAAGGCTGCCGCCTCAGCTCCACACAGGCCTGGGTGCTTACATCCAGGCACAAGAATAGCAAACCCCCAGATCAACCATGGAGACCATGGGAATACCATCTGCCTGAGAAGCTGGTGCCCTGAACACAGCACAGTATATACCAGTTCTACTTTCTCTCCCAACACCTCCTCGGCCATCAGCCTTTCTTTGGGGATCAGCCTCAGCTACTGCCCCCAACCATAGCCTCAGCAGTAGCCTCAGGCTCAGTTCCTCTTTCCTCTACCAACCAAACATCTGATCATTTTCCCAGCTTCTAACTCTTTCCAAAGCACTTTTCACAAGGACTCGGATAACTCTGGAGTTGCCAAAGGCCTGTAGAAGAGGAAGCTCTGGCCAGGTAGCTTTAGAGACTTTCCCAAGGTCAGGGGTAGGATTGAGACAGAGCCCAAATTCATGGCTCTCAGTCTAAAGTTCTTTTTGCTCTCATGGTTTGAAAATCATGTCCCATGAAGGGAGAGAGGTCCATGGAAGTGACTAGAGGGTGAGAGATGATGGAGGACCTAGGGTTCAGTCACCCACTTTGTACTTCCTGCCCAGCAGCTCTCCTTGGGTCTATCCCACCATTTAAGGAAGGGGTAGGTGGTTGACAACTACTGCTCTTGTCTCCCCCACTTATTCCCTAAAAATTCCTCTAGCTTCCTCTTCATCATTTTCTCCAACATTCCAAGGAGCTCCCCCTTAGAGCATCTTTTCATTTTAATCAGACATGTCAGGCATTGAGCTAGATGATGTCTTGCCTCCACAAAGAACTTCATGTTTTCCAAAGTTATTTCATGTTCTTCTTTCATCTTCCTAGCAGTCTTATGAGCAGAGAAAGCAAGGATTATTAACCTCCCTTGAAATGAGGAAGCAGACACAGGAGAGTCAAGTTATTAGCTCAACAAGCCATTCCCAGAATGGGCTAGGACGCAGGTCAAGAAACAAAACAAAGCTCCCTGCCCACATGGAGATGGCATCTGAGACCCAAGAGCTTCCCAGGCATAAATGCCCAGACTCCAGAGGTGGGTCAGTGTGAATCTGGTGTCTCACAAGGTGATTCTAACGAACACCAACATTTGAGAACCATGCTGAGCCACCTCAGTACCAAGTGTCAGAGAATTTATCTTGAGGTCAGGAGAAGAGAGGTTTATTCAGAAGAGAGTTTTGTTGACCTGTTTTAAGTCCACCTCTAAGCACTGAATTTATTCCACCCTGGTGGAACAGAATATAAACTCAAATCCAACCTGTCCAGTCTCCTTAGCATGTACTTCTAAGGATCTGCCAAGGTTATTCTTCCACATTACTTCTCATCCATTTGAACTGAAACTATCATGTCCAAAGTCAAACACAAGTAAAATACCTTTGACCATTATTCATACCCAATTATGCAAATGAGTCATTAGGAATAAAGTCCCAGGAGGACAATCACTTTCCAATTCTATCTGAGCACATATCTGTCCCAGGGAGTCAGTCTTGGCATTCAGGGAGCCCCACATCTATCACCAGTCTGTCCTCTACCCACACTTGGACACCTCGTCGGTTGTGCCTCAAGTGCAGCTGACAGCACTTCTGAAACAGTGTTCACAGAACCGGAGTGAGCAGACTGACCCTTGCATGTTCTAGATCTTATCTCTGAACACTCCTGGACTGGGGAAATGGTCATTGGCCTGTTCTGGCATCATACTGTTTCTTGACCTTATTTACAGACTAAATGCTCACCACTCAGGGTCCCCTGTTCCTTCACTTCTTGGATGAGCCTTCAAACAGCTTTGCAAATGCCAATGTCAAAAAGGACCTTAGAAGGGAAGCATTTTCTTTTTTTCTTTTTTTTTTTTAATATACTTTATTGATTTTTTACAGAGAGGAAGGGAGAGGGACAGGGAGAGAAACATCGATCAGCTGCCTCTTGCACACCCCCTACTGGGGATGTGGCCGCAACCCAGGTACATGCCCTTGACCAGAATCAAATCTGGGACCCTTTAGTCCCCAGGCCAATGCTCTATCCACTGAGCCAAGCTGGTTAGGGCGAAGGGAAGTACTTTCAAGAGGCAAATGTTGCCCACATCCTCCCAGGACCCCTGAAACCTTCTCTCTCACATTCTGTTAGCCTTTACCTCTTCTCCTTCAGACAAGAAGACAAAGGTGCAACGAATAAGGCAGCTACTCTCAAAAGGTTTTTTGGCCTCCAGGCCAAGCTCCTAAAATCAAGGCTAATACCATCAGGACAGCTTGTCCCTTGCTGGACTCGAAACCAAAAATGATTCAGCCAGGGGATAGGATACAACAACAAAGGCACCAATCAGAGAGAATCCAGAGATTTTTGAGTCAAAAGGGACCACCTCACAGACTATTTGATTTCCATGCTGAGAATCCTAACGCCCTAATAAATTATTGTCCCAAAGCCACAGGGCTAACTCGGTTAGTTATCGGCAGGCTGGTTCTAGAACCCAGCTCACTGCTAACTGGGAGTCCTGTGAGCTTTCCCGGCAACAGGACACTGCCCCCCAGAAACAAGAGGCAGGTGTCAACCTCAGAAGGACAGTAGCTTCTTAATCTACCTTCTCCTACCTCCCTTTAAAAGGATTGCTTAAGATTTCAAGACAATTGTTTGTAATCCACAAAGTCTAAAGAATTGACAGATCATTCCCTGTCCCACCCCTAACTTCTGGGAATCCTTGGTTTAGGAGGTACAGAGAAAGCGCCCACAATCCCACCACCGCTGTGCATACACAGGCTTGTCACTAATGCCTGGGGGATTCATGACTGAGAGTGAACATTGCTTTCGAAAGGCAAATGCCTTTGGAAGAAGCAGAATATGAAGCCCCACCACCCAGTGTGACTCGATTATTAAAATGACATCCTGTGGAGCACCAAATGTTATCAGAGATCAGCCTCAAGTGAACAGAAATCCTTGCAGGAGTTGTTAAGCAGTATTTCCTCCATTCAGAGGAGCTGAGCTGGCAGGAGAGGATGGGAAGTAGGGAGAGATTCAGGTTAGATTCTGAGACAAACTGAGGCAGGTGGCTGGCTTTCTCCTACTTCCCACCTAAAAAAACACACACAAAAAACAAACAGAATCTCCCTGGGTTCTACAAGGATGACCACTGGGAAGTTGATGGTTTAACTAGGGGCACCAGACAGGGAGAGACACAACTGGGAGCCAAAGAAATCTGGTCCCTAACATCCCAGTCAACCCTGGGTTCAGGTCAGAGCCCTCATGGGCTTAGCAGATGGAGGGAACAGTGAGGCCAGACCCATCTCATCCCCAACCCAGGAAAGCTGGAAGTAGTCTGCTTGATTCAGAAGCTTGAAAATGGGTCTGACACCTTCCCAGACTGGGCCAGGACCACATCTCGGGTCTTTCCTTTGCCATACGTCACAGAGCCAAACTGGTCTTTCTGGATGCAGCTGAAAGTCAGGAGAGCTGGGACCTGCTCATTTACTGTCTTTAGTTGCTCTTCACTCTTCCTACACTGAACTCCACTCACCCATACAAAATGCAGATAATAAGTACCTGCTTTGTCAATTCCCTTGGAGTATTTTAAATAGCAAACGATGTTTAAAAGTGTTCTATGAATGTCTGTTATAATAATTACTTAGAGGTCCAGTGCACAAATTTGTGCATGCGTGGGGTCCCTAGGCCTGGTCTGCGATCGGGGTCCATTGGGGCCATCTTGCTCAGTGCGGATCAGGGTCGATTGGGGCCAGCCAAGGAGGAAGGAAGGGACCACGGGAGATTGGCTGCGGGAGCACACTGACCACCAGGGGGCAGCTCCTGTGTTGAATATCTGCCCCTGGCACTGCGCATCATAGCGACTGGTCGACCAGTCATTCAGTCAACTGGTTGTAACGGTCACTTAGGCTTTTATAGATACAGATTTCCTAGAAGAGCAATGATGCCAGGCCAAATCCCAAGTTCACTGAGTGGACCAAAACAGAACCAGCTTTGGACAGAAGCCAAGCTGGCTCACCTCTCTTAGTCCTTTGACCCCCCTGCTTCTGGAGGGTCAGTTAGTAGGCCAAGCAAGGTCTTTCTGGCTGGGGCTCTATCTCCCTCCCCTTCGCCCAGCCAGAAGCTGCTCAAACAAGTAGCTGTGAGCACCATGGGGGTATGCTTATTCTCTGCATGAGGTTTCAGCTGTCCTGAGACAGAAATGGACCTTAGCTGTCAACACTCCCAGGCTCAGATCTTGTTCTGCTGAGCCCCAAGTTAACTCCTGCAGTCACTGATGCCCAGTTTCAATCAGCACTGACTCACCCAGAAACTTCTAAGGCCTCACATGGTTTCCTCTATCCCCTCTACCTCCCAGAGCCCTTCCAGCAGACCACTGAAGCGAGGTGACCCTGTACTTCACCCAGGGGCACATCTAAACAGACCACTCGTCAGGGCACATCTGTAAGAATGTATGAGAAGCCCTGGCTGGAGGCAGAGCCACTGAGGGCCGTTCACTACTCTCAGAAATGGCAACACTGCCCGAGAGAGGCCACTCACAGTGCCAGCATGGCCTCATGTCCTTACAATAAGCACAGGGAGCAAAACAATACACCCTTCAGAACTGACTTGGGCCTCGAGGATGAGCTTTGACTGCACCACAAAGACAGAGTGAAGGTGGCTCTAATTCCTATTCAAGTGGCACTCTGCTTGGCTGAAATAAGAGTGAAGGTTTTCATGGCTTGAAAGGGCCTAACACACAGGCCTGCACAACCACAGGTGCCTCTTCACCCCCATTAGCAGCACGAAGCTTCCCCTACACCCGTCAGCAGTGTGGCGTCCTTAGCAAATCTCCCCCCAACTGCCAAGACGACCAGAAAAGCCGCCCATCCCCAAGTCTGCTCAGAGAAGGTCAAGCCAAGGGCAGATGTTGGGCAGCAACAGCTAATATCCTGTCCTATGTGCTCCCATCGACAGACCCTTCCAGAAAAACTGCTGTCCAGGCACCAAAACACCAGGTCTTTTCACCTTCTCTCCCAAGAGGGCTTCACCAAATTCACAGCAGATGGGTTCCACTTCTGGGCCCAGATATTCTGGTCCCAAACCTTGTCTATAGTTCAAGTTCAGCCCTATAGTTCTATTTCATTAGAGACTTCTTTTAGAACTGGACAAAAACTTAGAAATTAGCTAGCTCAACTTTTCCATTTCACAGATGAGACCGAGGCCCAGAGCAGAAAATGAACCTGCTGGAAGTCACCTAGCAAAAGTTGGGGACAAAACCAGACAAAAACACAAGGTTTCCAGACCCCTCGCCTGGTCTTTTATGCAGGGTGTCAAACAGCCATGACTTCCTTCTCTCCCTGATGTTTCTGATCCTTTATGCCCATACCTTGCCCTTTCCCTGGAACCCAGCAATCCTGGGATTGATCGCCCATCCATCCCCCTAGTTGTTCCTATAAAGCAGTGGTTCTCAACCTTCCTAATGCCGCCACCCTTTAATACAGTTCCTCATGTTGTGGTGATCCCCAACCATAAAATTATTGTCCTTGCTACTTCATAACTGTAATTTTGCTACTGTTATGAATCATAATGTAAATATCTGATATGCAGGATGTATTTAGGGACCCCTGTGAAGGGTCGTTCGACCCTCAAAGGGGTCCAAACACACAGGTTGAGAACCGCTGCTATAAAGTATGGCCTGCCGAGAGCTGATGTCTGCTGTGTCCCTGAAACAGAGATTTGGGGGAGACTGGGATGGGTTTAAGTTCCCAGAGATCATCGGCACCAAGCAGCCCTAAATTTGCCATTAGCCTGCGGTACTTCCAATGTCATCTGGAGAAGAATGCAAGGAGAGTCTCACTGTCTCCATCGCCAGGAGACAAAGGACAGTTGGTTCCTAAGCCTGCGTGAAATCAGCTGTTAGCTATCTGACTTAAGGCAGAGGCCACAAGAAGACTGGACCAGAAGAATCTTTCAGAGTCTGAATCATGAAAGAAATGAAAGACCACCTCCCTGTCTACTGCTCTGTGAACGGACAACGTCTCAAAGTCTCCTTAACAAACCCATCCATTATCCTCAGTTATCACTCCAAAGCTTGGAAAATGCCACAGGCAAAAGTGTCTACTATAATAACCAGGCCACTCCATAGCAGAACATTCTAGAAAACTCATGTCTCCCTTAGAGGCAGACTTGCTTCCAGTTTGCATTCCCAAGTGGCCTAGACACTTGAATCTCAGGCATGTGATCAACCATTTCCCAGGTGAACAGCAGCAAAAATGTCCGAGGGCTCCCTCTCTGGGCATCCCCATCCCCAGGGAGAATCATTAAAACCAATTAAACAGAGTAGCTTCCTTCTCGGGTGAATTTAGTGCCACCTAGGGCCTGGGTTCTCTGCCTGTCTCTTCAATACTGAAACCAGTTGAGATTCGTAACACTGGGAACTTTCTTTCCCTTTGGCAGCCTGGTGGCCACACAAGAGGCCAGGGCAGGCATCTACTCCTTAGTTCCCACGGCACTCCCTTGGGGAAAGGAAGGTTAGAGCCAAGGGCAGGGCAGAGGGTGGGGCCAGAGCAGGCTCCCATTCGGTACTTGCTGTCCTCAGGGTGACCCTCCC
The DNA here is from genome assembly GCA_004026665.1 of Murina feae. Classification (NCBI taxonomy): domain Eukaryota; kingdom Metazoa; phylum Chordata; class Mammalia; order Chiroptera; family Vespertilionidae; genus Murina; species Murina feae. The sequence goes on along the minus strand of PVJC01006195.1, from coordinate 24,203 downwards.
TGGTCAGTGCTGAGGGCCCTATGAGGCTGCTGCCAGGCTGCATCTGAGGCTCTCCAACAGGCCACTTACCCAAAGGGTCCCCCACCACCAGGCTGAACAAAGCCCCAAAACCTTGCATGGAAGCCTGAGCCTGGCCGGGTATTAGTTTCCTGTGGCTGCTGTAACAAAGCATCACAACCTGGTGGCTTACAGCTATAAAAATATTTTCTCTCACAGTTCTGAGTGCCACAAGTCCAAAATCAAGATGTCAGCAGATCCACATCCCCCAAAAAGACTGCCTCCTGCCTCTCCCAGTTTCTGGTCATTCTCAGCAATCCTTGGCTTATCAATGCATACTTCCAATCTCTGTCTCCATCATGCATGGCTTTCTCCCTATACCTCTTTTCTTTCCTTTTTTGTTTTGTTTTTTAACCATATTTTTATTGATTTCAGAGAGGAAGGGAGAGAGATAGATAGACAGAAACATCAATGATAAGAATCATTGGTTAGTTGCTTCATGTATGCCCCACACTGGAGATCGAGCCCACAATCCAGACATGTGCCCTGACTGGGAATTCAACCATGACCTCCTGGTTCATAGGTTGACACTCAACCACTGAGCCACACCAGATGGGCCTATGCCTCTTTCTATTATCTCCTCTTTTTCATGTAAGGACACCGGCAGATTAACTCACTGTATCTGTGATGACCCTATTTCCAATAAGATCACATTCAGAGGTTTGGTTCTAGGGATTAGGACTTCAACATATCTTTTAGGGGGACACAATTCAACCCACATAGGCCTTCTGATGGTCCACACGACCATTTGAATTAGGATTCCCTCATGCTTCTCCAGCCTCACCTGTTCCCTCTCACCTTTTGTGATGCCTTCTGGTTCTCACCTCCAGGTCACATGAGTCCCCTTGCTGACCTCAACTGATTCAGGTCACATGAGTCCCCTTGCTGACGTCAACTGATTCAATGTCCAGGCTCATGCTGGACACCCTGGATCCCACTGGGTACAAGCCACAGGCTCTAGACTCAAGGACCTTATTCTTCATGGGGACACAGGTTAAAAGAAAGGTTGTCATAGAGGGTGACATGAGTCCAGGTACACGCTGGACTCCTTTTCCACACTGAGCCAAATGACACAGCCCCTGCCTTGTGTGGCTGTGACCTTCTGAGGGGTGTGCCTGTGTCCTAGCTTCCCTTCGAAGTCAGCATCTCCTCTAGGACAAGAGGTTGGACCAATGCCTCTCTATGTCCCCAGGGGGCCTAAAAATGTGCTGAGCACCCCGACTCACATGACAGCCACCTGCAGAATTCTTTAAGAAATCCTGTTAGTCTGTGTGGATTTCCAATCAGTTTTCCTGAGCACTAACACCATTCTGTTCTTCTTTCCGCCACACCCTGGGCCTAATTCTGGCTCATATTTCAGATCTCAGCTTTGAGGCCCATCCTCTGTGAGGCCTATCCTGATCCCTCAGTTCTGAGGTACTTCTGCTCTGTGTCCCCACAACGCCTACCACTCTATATGGCAGCCTTTCTTTTAACCTGTGCCCCCATGAAGAATAAGGTCCCTGAGTCTAGAGCCTGAGGCTTGTCCCCAGTGGGATCCCGGGTGTCCAGCATGTGCCTGGCAAATATCCCTATACAGGAAATATCTGCTGGATGCCCTGAGAGCACTTGACAGTAGTGAACCTCCCACTGTGGGTAATCTCTTCTCAAGGTATGGCTCAAAGCCATTTGCAAAAAGATCATAGAAGAGCTTAGTTTACAATGTTCTATTCCTGGCTCCTTTCCACAGACCCTCATAATCACACTCAGGGTGAGTGGAGCCTCAGGAGTCTGACCTTTTAACAAGCACTCCAGTGATTCTCACACACACTAGTATCTGGGAAACACTATCCTTGGGCCTTGACCATGGAGTCAAGCTCTACACATTCCCAGAGACCTACTGGCTGCAAAGGATGGACCCCTCCCCCCCCAGCCCCACCACTATAGGAGGCTGTACCAGGCCTGGTTCAGTTCCCCCAGCCCAGGCTATGGTCCATCTCCAAGACCACAGGCAGACAACAGGGGCTTATGCCCATCAGTTCTAGGGACATCATCCGTCTGGTGTCTAGCTGGCCTTACTATCCCGCAAGGGAATATTCTAGGAGGAGAATACAAAGAGACAGGAGTGGACAGGGGTGGGAGGCCCTGGTTCCCTGCAGAAGCTGCCCATGGAATGGACCCCCCTGGTGCTCAGGCAGAGCTGCCTTGTGGGGCACCAAAGAGGGCAGCCCTGGGGACCTGTAACCCTGGGAAAGAAGAAGAACAGAATCAGGGGTCTGAGTTTATTTCCCTCACCAACAGTGGGATCTTGAGCATGTCTGTGCCTGTTTCATCAGCATAAAAAAAGAGCCCAGCCCTAACCGGTTTGGCTCAGTGGATGAAGCATCAGCCTGTGGACTCAAGGGTCCCAGGTTCGATTCCGGCCAGGGGCATGTACCTTGGTTGCCAGCACATCCCTAGTGGGGAGTGAGCAGGAGGCAGCTGATCAATGTTTCTGACTCTCTATCCCTCTCTCTTCCTCTCTGTGAAAAATCAATAAAATATATTTAAAAAAAAAAAAAAAAAAAGAGCCCAGCCAGCATGGCTCTGTCCACCTATGAACCAGGAGGTCGCGGTTCAATTCCCGGTCAAGGCACGTGCCTGGACTGTGGGTTCAGTCCCCAGTTGGAGGCATACAGGAAGCAGCCAACCAATGACTTTCTCTCATCATTGATGTTTCTATCTCTCTCTTCCTCTCCATTCCTTTCTGAAATCAATAAAAATATTTTTTTTAAAAAAGAGAGATAAGAGCCCTGACCGGTTTGGCTCAGTGGATAGAGCGTTGGCCTGCAGACTGAAGGGTCCCAGGTCCAATTCTGGTCAAGGGCATGTACCTTGGTTTCGGGCACATATCCAGTAGGGAGTGTGCAGGAGGCAGCTGATCGATATTCTCTCTCATCGATGTTTCTGACTCCCTCTATCCCTCTCCCTTCCTCTCTGTAAAAAATCAATAAAATATATTTTTTTTAAAAGAGAGATAAGAAAAATACCCTCCCCGCCCACCTCCAGGTCTATTGTGCCTTTATGTCATTGCTATTGATGGAGTACCTACTACGTGCTACATAGTGAGATGTTCAGATGACATGTGATGGAATTCTGAAATCATACAGTTTTAGAAAAGTATAAGGTAATTCTAATGTTAAGATAACATTTCCTGCCCTAACCAGTTTTGCTCAGTGAATAGAGTGTTGGCCTACAGACTGAAGGGTCCCAGGTTCGATTCCGGTCAAGGGCATGTACCTCAGTTGTGGGCACATCCCCAGTAGGGGGTGTGTAGGAGGCAGCTGATCAGTGTTTCTCTAACATCGATGTTTCTAACTCTCTATTCCTCTCTCCCTTCCACTCTGTAAAAAATCAGTAAAATAAAAATCCTTAAAAAATAAAAAACATAAAATATCCCCACCCAACTAGCATGGCTCAGTGATTGAGCATTAACCCATGAACCAGGAGGTCAGGGTTCCATTCCTGGTTGGGGCACAAGGTTGTGAGTTTGATCCCCAGTAGGGGGCATGCAGGTGATAGCCAAACAATGATTCTCTCTCATCACTGATGTTTCGATCTCTCTCTCCCTCTTCCTCTCTGAAATCAATAAAAATAAAAAAAATTGATAAAATCTCCCCAAAACATATCTCACATAAGAACATATACACTGATGTTCACAGCCACACCACTCACATAGACAAAGATGGAAGCAATGTGATTGCCCTTGAAGGGATGAATGGAACATTATTCAGCCATAAAAAGGAATGGAGTTCCGATACTACAACATGGATGAACCTGGAAGCCATTATGTTAAGTGAAAGAGGCTAGTCACAAAAGACCACATATTGATTATTCCATTTGTATGAAATGTCCAAAATAGGCAAATCTATAGAGATTAGTGGTTGCCAAGGGCTGCGGGGGGGGGGGGGGGGGGAGTGACTGCTAAGTAGGTACAGGGTTGCTTTTTTGAGATGAAAATGCTCTAAAATTGACTTTGCTGATGATTGCACATATTTGTGAATACAATAAAATTATTGAATTGTACAGTATTCAATATTCTAAATCTTATTAAATTTAAAAGGGTGAATTATATAGTATGTGAATTATATCTCAATAAAGCTGCTAACCACACACACACACACACACACACACAAACTCTTTTCTTTTTCCAAAACCTTTTCTGCCAGGCCTTCCCCAGCCACCCAGTGATAGTGCTTTCCAACAAGCCTTCCCCATCTCCCTTCCCTAGTCTTTTTCTCCATTGCACCCACAACTATCTAATAAATTATACAACTTACATATTTGGTTTCCTGTCCATCAGGGATTTTGTATCCCAGCATCCAGAACAACTATTGAACAGATGGCTGGATGGATGATGATGGCAAATATAAGGCCTGCTCTCAACTTAATGGCAAAGTTCTTTCCAGGAGAGAAGCGATTCAGAACCAGGATTCAGAACCGTGGGCTGAGTCACTTAACCCTCTCAGGCCTATTTCTTACTGATGTGGTCAAAGGATTAGAGGTAGCTATGGCACCAGCTCAGAAGGTTGCTGTGATAATCATGAACTGGATTCCTGCATTTAGATCTTCTCCTTAAAGATAGCAGCATCTAATTGGAGTAGGGAGGAAGCAGCCTGAAGAGAGCACTCCTGGCAGCAAAGAGCAGAGTCTCAAGGATGTGGAACCAGGGCCTCCTGGGGAGGATGTAGGGCATTTTACATCAGAGGCTGCAGGAGCCAAGCTAAGTGTATGCAGGGAACAATGACTGCAATCAGGAGGGTGGGACATGCCAGACTTAAGAGAGTGAGTGTACACCAGGGCCATGGAGTACGAATGGATTCACTGATGAGCATTTATGGAAAGGCTAGAAGCCCCTGGACACCCTGTTCTCCTCTAGAACTGGAATAAACCAGAGTGCGCAACAAAACTGCAGCCACCAGCTTCCATAGCTGCCTCAACACTCAGATTCCAGGTTGAGAGACCCAGATGCCTGCCATGAAGAGACCCAGATGCCTGCCCTTGCAGTTGGGGGCTCCTGCTTTGGGGGAGAGAGCAGAGAAAGGCAGCAATGCTAAGATGTGAACCTCTCACAGACTCAGCAGAGGATTCACTTGGAAGTTCTTCCAACAGGCTTCTGCAGAGCATTAAGAGGTACCTGTGTCCTGTTGACCCTCCCACTATGTGCTGGGGCTGTGTGTGTAGGGCGCACATGGGAGAGCTGGGGCTAAGGTCACGTAGCACTGCTCTCTCCATCACACAACCAGCCAGGAACCAAACACCCTTGCCCTCAGGATGTGCTAACTTCAACCCAATCTGCACCTGAGCACACGCAACAGGGAGCTGGAAAATTCTTCCCACTGTCCTCCCCAGCATCACCACTAGACTAGGTGGCTGCTCCTGGAATTCCCTGCCCCTGGCCAGCTGTCCATCCATTCGTTCAACACACTTGCTCTGGGTGTATCAGCAGAACTCCAAATTAGCTGCTGGGGCAATCGCATGGACCATGGGGCCAGAGCTGACCAAGGAAACAGGTGCCATCTGTGCCCAGGAGAAGACTATCACCCAGGAGAGACACAAGAGCTATATACTCAGATCCAGCAACTGCTCAGCAATCTGGGTCCAAGGCTAAGGAACTATCATGGATGAAGTGTCCCCCTCACACCACGTTTTTATACCAGATACCTGGTTCCCGGACACCCAGAACCTCAGAACGCAGCTTTATTTGGAGATAGGTTCTGGCAGGTGTAATTAGTTAAAATGAAGTCATACTGTGCTAGGGTGGGCCCTACATCCCATGACTTGGTGTCCTTATGCAAAGAGGAGAGGACATAGAGATACGCAGAGAAAAGGTGACATGAGGACAGAGATTGTAGAGATATCTACTAGCCAAGGACTGCCAGGATCTCCCAGATGCTGGGAGAGGTGAGAAGTCTCTTTCCCTGGAGCCTTCAGAGGGAATGTGACTCTTCCAACACCTTCATTTCAGACTTCCAGCCTCTAGACTGTGAGAGGATAAAGCACTGCTGTTTTCAGTCCTGCCTTGTGGTCGTTTGTTATGGCAAAGCCAAGAAAATGATATAGAAAGTAACGCCCGAGCCAGCCCTACAAGGTCTTCCCGACCCACCTCACAGGGAGCACATGGTGCTTTCACTAGCCGAGGCCCCACAGCTGCTCCCCGTTTCTCTGCGCTTTAGGCTACTTATTTATAGCCCCTGATTACACCTGCCTTATATGGTTCCCTCCTCATATTATGAGCCACGACTGTCTCCCCTCCTGGTTTGTAAGCTCCTTGAGGACAGAGAAACCCGAGGATTTAACAGCCCTGAGAAGGCGCAGCTATGCAGATAGATTCCCCCAGTTGTTCATATCTCATGATATTTGAGGAAACTGGTGGCAGTTGTCAAGCCACAGCAGTACTGACAGCAGTGATAGCCTGTAATCACTGTCACAGTCCTTTTAACCTTAAAAAGTATCTGATATCAGAAAACATTTTAAGCATCCCATAGCCATTTGCTTATCTTAGTCGCATAACATCCCCATGCTGTAAATAGGACAAATATTATTATCCCATTTTAGAGGTGAACAAACAGGTGCAAAGATGGTAAGGGGCTTGGTGGCAAATATATAATAAAGCCAACTTGCTCTGTTCTTGAGTCCCAGTATGCCTGCTGACTCCACTCCTGCTAGCTGCTCTGCTCCTGCCTGGCAGCCTCCAGTGAGGGGCTCTGCAGCCTAACCACCAATTCAGAAAGGAAACTGAGGCAGGAAAAGACAGTGGATTTACCACCTGTCACAACTTGCATCCAAGCTCACTCTGCTGGGCACCGGAGGCCAGGATGGGCTCCTCCAGGCCACAATGAGCACTGTGACCCTTCCCTAATTTTTCCAGGTGCCTCCCCAGATCCCAGGGAGCACTCCTGGTGTCTTGACCTTCTGCGATAGGTAGAGAAATGTGATCTTCTATAACCTAACATCTGGAATAAAGGGTAAAAGAAAATGCAAGGAAAAGAAAACAAGTAACCACCAAAGTGGCTAGAAGCCTCTCTAGTGGATACAAGTGCCCAGGGAAGGCAGCTGTGGAATCAGATGCACATCAGAGACAGTTTCCAAAGCAACAGCTTTGACAAGTCTTTGCCTATTGCCATCCAGGGAAAATTCTATGGGAGACAACAGAACTGACAACAGAATGGCCACTTGAAGGAGGATTAGGGGCTACAGTTTTGGCAGTGACCAGCTGATGATGGGAGGGGGCTCCCAAACCCTAGGGCTCTTCCCGGGCATGGTTCTGGACTGAACTCCAAGCACAACCCACTTCCTTCAGCCCAGGACTCCAGGCCAGACTTTGCCTGCACCTGTTTGAGCTCAGAATATAGTTCCTCCTCTAGAAGGATCCAAAAATATCTAAGAGAGGAGAGGGGACTGGAGGATAGCCACAAGGGGAACAGGCTAGATATGCTGAGGTCCTCAGGACAGAACCAGGGAGAGAACTACTTGATTCTGCATTTTGCAAAGGGCCCCAACCCATCAGGGTAGTTTGATCTCCCCTGAACAGGAGACCACATTCTAGCCAGAGCTGGTCTCATCCTGTCCCTACCAGTGCAATGCTCTGAGCTCCCTTACTCCTGGCTTTGATGACCATTTCAGATGCTCTTCCAGCTCTGCCTGCACAAATCATCTACTCATTCATCCACATTGTTAAGAGCATTCAGTGAGCTGAGCGTGTGCTAAGTGTTGGTGACGCAGCAGTAAGTGAATTAAACAAACACACAGCCGTCCTCTTGGAGCTGACAGTCCAATGGTCATCCCTTCCACCCAGTCCAGAGGGAACCCTGCCGCTCCACGAGGCTGACCTTCCAACCCTCCTCTGAACTCCAACCAGAGCTGCTCTGCTGGGGTGTTAGTTACATTTTTTTCCGCACGTGTCATCTCCCGAAATAGAAGGTCAGCTCCTGTATGCAAAGACATAGCCCATTCCTACCTCACAGTGTGGCTGGCAGGACCTCACCAGGGGTACAGTGTGGCCTCAGGCTGAAGAGCTGAGCCTTTCAGAGAGGGTTCCTCATCATCTCATTTCTCTTTCCTCTTTCAAGCACCCACCTCGTGTGATTAACCAACCTCACTCTTCTCCCTCTAAGATCCTGCAGCGTCCCAATCTGTGTTGCCTCCTGCTGATCATATATTGCCCCTGCCCCAATCATGACCCCATCTTGGTTCCTCAATGCAGGGAGGGCTCCCAAGGGATGGCCACATCTCCCACTTCTCCAGGACTCTGTGCTGAGCCCTCCTTCCAGTCCACACTCATTCTGTGCCCTTTGGCACTCTTGAAATGACAGAGGACTAGAGGCCCAAGGGCTCTCAAGGTTGTGAAAGACAAGGACCTGGGGTCCGGGAACACCCAAGAGTGAGAGGAAAAAGGCTCTTGTCATCCCTTAACACCCCTGCCTAGGGAGGGGTGAGCCTAGGGAGCCGGTCCCACCTGGGCCAGCATTCCAACCTGAAATCCTTCTGGGCCCCAGGATTTGGAGCTGGATGAAGCCGTGGCACCTATGCGTCCCTGTGGTCCCAGTGACATAATCCCAGGGGAAACAGTCTCCTGGGATGGCCAGCTGGGAGTTGACACCAGCACCACAGTCTCATGGTCTTCTTCAGAATCAGGCCTCTGGGCACATGCACCACCTGGGCAGTGTGTGGCAGCCTTCCATTTACTCCAACCAGGGAAGAGCTGGAGGCTGGGGGAGAGGAGGCTACTATAGGCCCATGAGGGTATATATAGCTGAATTCCTAACAGCTGGGGAATTTAAAAGGCAGGTGTCGATTCTGCCACCCGAGCCCTCACCCTGAGTCTGGGCAGCTCCCGAAAGGCTGCTCCTGCTCCAGAGACTTCTGTGAGGGAAGGCAAAGAAGAGACAAGCACAGGCATGTCTCTTGAGCAAAGGGGTGACTGGGACCTTGATTCTGAGGGGGGAAAAAAAAAACCACCTCTGGGGCTAGAGAAGTGTGAAACCAATAATAGAACAGAACTTCCTGATCCCAGAGAAAGACGATAGCACAGGCAACACAGACCAGGAAAATGTCTCCAAAAATCTGACCCATCCCATCTGCCAAATTATGTTGCCCCCTCTGCCTTCTGCTGAGGACTCCAGGGATGGGGGTTAGCAGAGAGGTCTGGGGCCTCCAGAGCACTGGGCAAGTCCAGTTTGGCAGGCCTGCAGCTGTGCCCACCATGGCTCCAGTTCATTCATTCTCTTACTCCCTCTTTCAGGACAGATAAAGAAAGCCCCACTCCACAGTTCTGCCCCTCTGGGCTCAGATGGAATGGACTATTTATTACCTCAATGCTTTCATTAGGGACTTTTGGTAAGACCTTGCCCATCAAAGTAATGGGACATTCCACCTGAGATATGCATTCTTTGAGCTAAAATCTTCTGATTCCTTTAAAACAAAAAGTAGCCCTGGCCGGTTTTGCTCAGTGGACAGAGTTGTCAGCCTATGGACTGAAGGGTTCCAGGTTTGATTCCGGTCAAAGGCACATGCCCAGGTTTCCGGCTCAATCCCCAGTAGGGGGCATGCAGAAAGCAGCCAATTAATGATTCTCTCATCATTGATGTTTCCATCTCTCTCTCTGAAATCAAAAATCTAATCTAATAAAAGTGTAATATTGAAATTGACCGTTTCTACGGGACACCTAAGTCACGCCCACCAATCAGAGCGGCTGCATGTGAATTAACCCAGCCAAGATGGAGGCCGGCACTCACGGAGCTGCTAAACAGGCAGTTTCCGTTGCAGCAGGAGTAAAACTGTTTGCCAGCCTGCTGGGCTTCTTCCAGCTCCAGGCAACAACAAATTTGGAACACTGTCTCAATTATAGAAGCCTCGGAGTTGAAGCAAACAGCAGTCCTGCCTAGAGTCTACTAAGGCAACATTCTTTCAATTGTAGAAGCCACGAGCTGAAGCAGACAGGAGGCTTTGTTACCTGCCTAGGCCTCCGCTTAAAGGAATAGTGTATCAATTATAGGAGATAAATGAACCCCAGAAACCTGCTTCCAGCCAGCCTTGCTGGGACATTGGATCAACGGGAGCTGTGGGCAGCCTGAAAACAGCCCTGAGTCCGTCACCCATGCTGGCCACACCCCAATGGGGTGAGGGACCCCATTGGGGGGCTTGGCCAGCCTGCAAACAGCCATCAGCCCCTCACCCAGGCTGGCCAGGTACCCCAGTAGGGACCCAAAACCTGAAGGGACTGTGGGCAGCCTGAAAGCCTGAAAACAGCCCTCAGGCCCGCACCCAGGCTGGCCACACCCCAATGGGGTGAGGGTCCACACTGGGGGGCTTGGCCAGCCTACAAAGAGCCATCAGCCCATCACTTAGGCTGACCAGGCGTGCCAGCAGGTGGACATCCCCAGAGGGGTCCCAGACTGCAAGAGGGTACAGGTCGGGCTGAGGAACCTCCCGAGTGCATAAATTTTTGTGCACTGGGCCCCTAGTATATATATATTTTTTAAAAACAACCCTTCATATCTTAAAAATAAATAAAATAAAAAAATAATTTGGGAAAGTGACAGTCGTTGGCCCTCATTAGAATGAACTTCAGGGCCTTTGCTAATGCCATGTCTTAGGAGGGAGGACACAGCAGGGCCAGGGTGGAAGAAGAGAAGGGAATCACCAAGAGAGAGAAAAGGACCCAAAAGGGCTAATGCAGGAGTTTGATGACAAACTTCTAGCTTTCATGTCTCAGAAGGCCCTTGAGAAGGCAGGTGAGCAGTCTTTGAGGGGCCTGAATTCCCAGAGCAGGTGGAGAGAGAACACAAGCCAGCTCATCGACTGAGCTTGCTCCTCTCGTTCAGTCCCCTCATCCCAAAATGAGCCACTCCAATGGGCCGTGGGGCCAGTGGGGGTAGGGTTGCCGGGAGGCCTCACAGCCAGGAAAAGACCTCAGAGGGAACCTGAGCCTGGGCAGTTTCCATTCCACAAGGAAGGAGAACTGAGGTCATCACCTGGGAAACTCAGGCCACTTGCCTCCACGCCAACTTCCACTGAAGTCACTAGTCCTGACAGAGTCCAAACCCATTACTTTACCCATTGTAGACCCAGTGGACATTTGCTGAATGAATGCCTGAGATGCCTTCTGTCCTCTTCTCTACAGCACCTGGCTTGAGGGGCAGGCTTACCAACAGCAAGACTAACATTTACTGTGACTAAACTGCTGACTCACCAACTTCATCTCCAGGCCTCAGGTCTTTCAGACTCTGCCCAATGTTTCTCCAGCATGGGAACCAGGCTCTGATCCTGGCCCTGCCTTCAATACCTAACAAATCAGAGCATCCCACAGAGTTCTTGGGAAGATCAGTCTGGTTCCTTCCCTTCTGTGGCCCTCCAGGCCCTCTGTAGCAATCCCCAGTGTAGACCAGGATCCCTACTGGTCTAGTACCAGGCCTATTGAGTTCACCTCAAATTTGTGGTACCATTCTGAAGGCTCCGCAGTGCTGTGACATGTGTCTCCGAAGATCTCCTTCAGACCTCATCCACCCTCCTCAAGCATCTGGTGTCTTAGTCACTTCCTCACCCTTCCCCATTGGCCCACAAACACACTTGGTCTTTGCTAGTGTTAAAAATAAAATTCTCTACCTCCATAAACTCACCCACCCTCACTCATTCTTACTGTCCTCTCTTCCTCCCAAACTCAATGTTAAAAGTCTCACCTTCTGAATATGCTGCCTCCTCCACACCCTCACTAAACACACATGGCCCCTGCCCTGGCCAGTGTGGCTCAATTGCATCCTGGACACCGAAAAGTTGCCAGTTTGATTCTGTCAGGCACATGCCCAGGTTCCAGGCTCGATCCCCGGTAGAGGGTGTGCAGGAGGCAGGCAGGCAATCAATATTTCGCTCTTACATTGATGTTTCTCTCTTTCTCCCTCTCCATTCCTCTCTCTAAAAAGCAATTTAAAAATCTTAAATATATATATTTTTCAAAACACACATGGCACCCCATAATCTATCAGTGACCTTCTGGGTGTCAAAGCCATCACCTCCTTTTCCTCAGCATCTAGGAAGCATCCTTTCCCTTGGCTTCCAGGTCCCTGTCTCTTCCTGAAGTCATTTATCTTCTTTCTCTTGCCACTCCCCAAATCTACAGCTCCCTTGGCAGTCTCACAGCCTCACCCGCACCTTTACCCAAACAAATCTCATTTCTGGATCCCCACCTTTCTAACTAAATATCTCCAACTGGCACCTGAAATTCAAAATTACCTAAACTGAACTTTTAAAATCTGTTCTTTTCTCTTATGTTCCAGGTTTCCTTTTCTAACGAGATCATATGACCTACACTAAACCCACAAGGGCTCCATCCCACCCAGCTCCCAGGTTGAGGAGTGATTCTGCCCAGCTTTGTTGAGTCTGCCCCTCCTCTCCACTCTGGCTCTTTGGCCTGAGCTCACACCTTCACACTTGCATTTCTGACATGGTTATCTAATCAGTCTCCCTTTGTTCTATTCCTCCCTACAAACAACTGCCAGATAGATTCTTCCAAAGCCCTCAGTGTCATCCACCGCCCACAGGGCGAAGTCCTGGTTCTCGGCCCAACACTCAAGGTCCTTTACATTTTGGCCCAAACCTAGCCTTCCAGAGAGATTTCCCATGACCCCCACTTCTCTCCGCTTGCCTTTATTCCAGGCAAAACATGTCCTTTCCTGGTTCAGAGCTCCACTCTCCTAACTCCAGGAGTTTGTTCACCCTGTTCCCTTACATGGAATTCTCTTCCTTCCATCTTTCATGTCTGAATCTACCTTCAAGATCCAGCTCAAATGCACCCTCATCTATAAAACATTTCCTGATCCACTCAGTTAAAAAATAACCTCCCCACTCCCCTGCATCCCACCTCAATTCATCTGTTTCTCCCTATGACACCTCTGATTTTTCCCATGTACAGGCCTAAGGCAGAAGACACCCTGTTTCCCCTAGTGAATTGTAAGCTCTCCAAGGGCAAAAGGCCTAACTGAATTCCCCCAGTACCACATCTAAAAAATAGAAGGTACACAATAAATCCGGGATAAATGAATGATGAAATGTGGCAAGGTGTTTGAATGAATGGGCTTCTAATACTCCAATAATATTTAAATGAAAGGGTTGTATCATCAGTTGGGCTGGATTTGGATTTGGATTTGGAACAAAGAAGGAGCCTAAAACAGAGGGGTAAGCCAGCATCCCACAGTGGCAGACCCCACCCCTTCCCATGCCCTGTCACTACCCTTATTCCAGGCCCGGAGGCACAGTACTAGGCCCTGTCCTCAGCCCCTCAGACGGGGTCTGAGGAGGAACAGCTGTCTTTCTCCTATGTCCATAGGGTCTATGTCCCAGTTCACTACACCTCAGTGAGCACTAAACAGCCAGGTGAATGCAATTGGTCTCATTAGGACCTCCTTCTGAGGGCACAAGTGGCCAAAAACACTGGACGGCAAGTGAGGAAACCTGAATTCCAGATCTGGCCCTGTCACAAACATGGAAGGCTGTGTGACCTTCAGTGTCACATCCACACATGGGGCAAAATCAGCATTTCCAAAATGCCATTTCACAGGCCACCAAGCAAGGCGTCCACATCTGGGAAGATGCATCCATTAGCAAATCCCAGACTAGCACTTTGCAGACTCAGTGAGGGAAGTGGTGGACCAGATGCTACCTAGAGGCTCATCAAGTTGCACTGAGCTAGGAACAGAGAGCCCACTGGGGACACAGCTTGCAGGGGACTGGAAAGTCCTTGGGGTCTGCTCCTTCCCCAGGATGCCTGAGCTCTCTCAGCAGACCTCCCCATGGTGGATCATAGCTGCTGCTCCATGGCTCTGTTGAGGGAAGGTGAATGGGCCTCGTCTGAGAAATAACCAGCCTGAGGTAAGTGAGGAGGGGGTCTTGGGAGGGCATACTTCCTAGTGGTATCATACACCCTCGTCTCTCATGGAGGGGTGGTCAGGCTCAGCATGCACCAACCTCTGGCCCCTGGGATTTTAGGGTGGGGACCAGAGCAGACATGCACATCTGCAACCAGGACTGGGCTGGAAGACAAGGGATTCACAAAATCAGAAAACCACCCTGCCTGTCTCCAATCTCTCTCTGCTTCCAGGAGGCAACAGGAAGCAAAGATGTCCCATATTCAGCCTAACAAATGCCAATGGCTTAAACCCAGCACCCCCGCTCCAAGAAGTCAAAGGACCAATGGCATCATTCTTACATCCTGAGTGAAGCCTCTCCACCACCCTCATGTGCCCTGACAGGCAGAGGTGTTCTGGGAGGCCAAGAAAGGGCGGGAACTCCCAGATAGGGTGAGACTAGCCCTAGGCTGAGTGTGCCTGTTACTAACTCACTGTCTAATCTTGAACACATCTTTTCATTCCTCTGGCTTTTGCTCCCTTGCCTAGAAAATGAGGAGACAGAGTAAATCGATTCAAGGTTGCTTTTCTCTGTCCTTGAGCAAACCTGTACCCAAGACAAAGAGGAGGACCCTGATGGTTACAAAGGACTGGGGTCAGGGGGTCTGGTGGCTCTATCAATGTCCTGGCATCTGGAGGGGCACTTGGTTCCCCAGAGGAGACTGTGGAGCCACTGCCCGGCCCAGAGGGCCACGGGAGCAACGTGAAGACTCGGTAGGGTTCCCCCAGGAAACGGGAGTGGGAGGTTGTAGCAAACACCTGCCACCCAGTGAGGAGCAAACAACATGGACATGGAAATGAGGACCCAGTGGTGAGGTGGGAAGTCCAGGAGCAAAGCTGCGGCCTGTGGGCAGGGTGGCACAGTTCTGGGAGAGAATCAACCAGTAGGAAAAATTGTCATTATGCGTGTGGAGGGAAGCCACCCTCATGGTTGGAACCTCCCAGTGGGTGCAGAAGGAAGACATCTTTTTGGGTATCCAACTTACAGCTGAAGTAGTGATCCAACCCACATGGGTAAGAACCCACAGCCCAAGTGTGAGCAGGGTGAGGAGGGAGGGAACCTTGACCACTGGTACACAACTCCTCCCTAGAAGCCAGGCCAGGGCACACCTCAGAGTCCAGGAAGGAAGGAGCATGCAGAGAGGACCTTTGCACAAAGCACCTGACTGGCTCCTTTCCTTACCCCAAGATTCCCCCTGAGAGGCCCTTGGAACATTCCAGATGTCCAGACCCCTTGTTGGGAGAAAAGATAAAGGATGTCCCTAAAAGGCTAAAAGTTCCTGGGCCTGTTGTGTGGAAGCAGAGGTGGCAGCTGGGACTGGGCGGAGCAGGGGAGGGGTTTTGAAAAGGAGAGGGTGGCAGTGGCTTGGGGCTCAGGATCCAATTACGCGGCTGTTTCCATACTTAGCCACCTGACAGCCGCTTGGAATCCTCGACACTCCAGCCACTGCAGCCCCACGGAGCCCAAATTAACTCAAGGGCAGACAAGGGCAGGGCCCAGCAGCACATGCGAAGCTGGAGCCCCCCACCTTGGCCTCTAACTTGCTAGATAATGGCTTCCGCTGCCCCAGCCACCTGCTCTCCTGGTTGAGACTGGGCCCTCAAAAATCAGAACCTCAAAGATCAGAAAGGCTAGTGCTCTGGCCCCCACATCCCCTGAGTGGATAAAGAATGCAGTCATCAAAAGACAAAGCAGAGTCCCAGATTCCCGAGGGGTCCCCAGAGCACCTTGAAGCATCTCCAGGGGGAACCTCGCCTCAGGAATCTTGGGAACAGAGAGGTGGCAAAATGCTCTGGTATCCCCTCTACACCTATAAATAACCCCCGTGCTGTAACCAGAGCCGCTTCTGCCTCACAGTGCTGAGATGTCAAAGGAAAACCATGGCACACAGGCCCCTAGCCACTTCTAACAAAGCTCCAGCCAAGCCTAGTTCTACTCCAGAACACTCTTGTTCCTCTGTCCAATTCATTTTCCAACCTAATCCCCAACGCCAGCTGCAATCCTATCCGGAACGGACCCCCACTCTATCCCACTGCTCCTCAAACCCCAACTCCTTCCGACATGGTCCCCTATCCTCAGCCATGCAAAGCCAGGCCCCTGCCAGATCTCCACAGGGGAGAGGGTCAACTCAGTGACCTCCAGGGGCACCTCCCGCTCTAAGATAGGTTCATTTTGTCCCATTAGGAGGCTCCTCTAGTCTTGAATTTCAAGGTCCTCTTCCCTAGCATCTACTGGCCAGGCCTTCTCTCTGGACCCTGGCTCAGGCTCACCCCTTCCTGTACCTCACAGTTCACTCCTTCTGCTTCCTCTGGCCTCTCTGAGAACCCCCTGAATGTTATCAGGCTCTCTCCACCACCCATTTCTTTCTCCTGGACCCCAGGGGAGAAGAGAATGGGGACAAGATGAGCCCAGCCATCAGCCCAGGAATCACGGAGGCCTCATTCTCCAACTACTGCCCAAGCCCCCCACAGCACAGAGTTGAAGTCTGGCCTGGCCCACGGGGGTGGGGACATACCTGCTTGTCCTGGGAGCAGGAGCGACGCCACAAAGCAGCAGAGCAGAACCAGCGCCCTCATGGTGACTGCCAAGAGAGCCCAGCTGCTCTTTGCCTCTATTTATAGGGCTGGTGGCAGCGAGGGCGGGGGAGAAGGGTCACACAGTCACTAGGGCAACTGGGCGGCGTGATGGGGAGGCAGCACCGACCCTGCCCCTGTGAGGCTGAGAGGAGCTTGCTCTGCCACTGCTGTGTCAGCTGCCAGGCCCCAGAAGGCAGGGCCTTGTCTCTCCCTCAGCAGCCCTGAGGTCATATGATGTGGGTCACAGGTGGGGGTAGCAGGGGGAAAAGCGGGACGGCCCTTGAGTTAGGTCTGGGATCTGAGTCTTCCCAGTATTTGCACTAACTTGATCCAAAGTCTGAAGCAAGTCAATGACCTTGACATGTCTGTTTTCTCAATGAGGGAGTTTGTAGGGCCAAGCAGCAAGAACCCTATTTGAGATCCACAGACATGCATTTCAGCCCCTCCCCAAAGGTCAGGAGAGTGAAGCCCTAATAGTTAAGGAAAACCCTCAATGTCTGACCTTTGAGGTCAATGGCTCAGAGTCTAACCTTCCCGGGCCTCTGAAAGAGACAGAATGCCGATGGGAGGGGGAAAGGGGGGAGCTAAGAGACGCATCTGACGATGTGATGTAAGTCAGAGGGTGGAGGGACAGAGATCCATTTCCAGTGGCGCTGGGGTTCCAAAGCCTTCTGTCGCCTCCTCGATGTGCTGTTTGATGCAATTTTCCTAAGGGCATGTGACAGCCCCTGAGAGCCAGTTCTATAAAGCCGAGGGAAAGCAGACACTGGCTTGTCTGTCTGGGGGAGGGTGTCACTGTGAGGACAGCAGTCAGCACCTTGGAAAGGAACAAGAATCGATTAGGCATCTACTGTGTGCTTTACCTCTAAAACAGCTTTATTAACGTCTAATTGGGTACAATCAAAGCAACAGATGCCTCACTCTCCAATTTCCCTTTTGTCTCTTCACAGTCCCTCCCTTTATCCCTTCTCAGGCAACCATTAGTTTGCATTTCCTAGATTTTTATATAAATGGAATCATGCCCATTGATTCCTTTTTATCTAACTTCTTTCACTCAGCAAAATTATTTTGAGCTTTACTCATGTTGTAGCATGTATTAATAGTCCATTCCCTCTTATTCTGAGTAGTATTCCATTGTGTGGATACACAGCACACCCTCAAACAGTGGCGTTTTGTTCACCGTTGTTCTCCTGCCATGTTGATGAGGTGCCATAGGAACTTAACTCTTGTTTATATCAATTAGCCTGTGGTGCTCTAATGCGATCCGAGGGGTGGAAGGTGCCCTGGGGTGGGAGCTTTGGCTTTGCCATATCTCATGCAGGGCCTCCAGCTGGCACCCTCAGCGGGGGGAAAAGCATTATATGTGTCAAAACAGAGGGCTTCTCCTTCAATATCCCAGCCCAAATAAGGTCCCAAGTCCGAAAGAAAAATGCTGCCCCTGGTTTCTAGCCTGCTCCCTGCCATGGGCTGGGGCCTTTCAATTTCTTTTCTTTCACTTTTTTTTTAATTTAAATTCTTTATTGTTTAAAGCAGTGGTCGCCAACCAATGGTCCACGGACCACTGCTAGTCCGTGAGTCCTAAAGGTTGGCAACCACTGGTTTAAAGTATTACAGCCCTAGCTGGTTTTGCTTAGTGGATAGCGCGTGGACCTGCGGACTGAAGGTGCCGGGTTGGGTTCCAGTCAAGGGCACATATCAGGTTGTAGGCTCGATCCCCAGTAGGGGGCATGCAGGAGGCAGCCAATCAATGACTCCCTCTCATCACTGATGTTTCCATCTCTCCTTCTCCCTCTCTGAAATCAATAAAAATAAAAAAGTATTACATAAGTCTCCTTTTTCCCCCATTGACCTCTACCAGTTGTTCCCACCCACCAGCACATGCCCTCACCCCCCTGCTGTCTGTGCCCATTGGTTATGTTCATATGCATGCATACAAGTCCTTTGGTTAATCTCTTACCTCCCACCCCCAATTACTTTCTTAATATTATAAAATAGCCAGTCAGTGTTCACACACACAAATAGCCTACGGTAAAACTGGTTTCATTATGTCATTTCCCTTAAAATCACAGAACCTAGTGACAATGGTAACTGAGGAGTTACAGTACCACAAACTGTTATCAATTGTTGAGAGACATTTAGGTTGTTTCCAAGTTTCAGCTATTACCAATCAGTTGCTATGAATATTCATATACAATTAAATGTATAAACATATACTTTCTCTCTGGCAAGAGGACTGGTTCCCAGCCACGGATGTTCTGGAGGAGAGAGGGGTCACATGCATCCCAGGCACAAGCTGAAAGGAGCAGCTCCTCTGGCTAATACTGAGCAGGTGGCAGGACAAATGCCTGCCCCCTCCCCTGGGCCCTAAGCCTTCTGCAATAATCTCCGAGGGGCTGTTGAAGCCACTGGGAGCCCCACTGGCACCTCAGAATCATAGTGTTCAGGATGTGCGGTTGTTGTCTGGGGTAGCTGCGGGGAAAGGAGTGGGTGTGCAGGCCAGGATCCTCTTTGCCTTCCTTTGCTAACTTGGGATTTTGAGCTGGTTGGGGTATAGCTGTGACTCCCTGCCACCCTGAGAACCTCTCTGCTCCCTTCTTGGGCCTAAACCCAGCCTGCTGATCCAGGGAGGGGGGGTGTCCATTGAGGGTGGGATGGAGGTGGTTACAATGGGGAAAGTGGCCTGAGTTGACCCTGGGTTCCTCACATGCTTGTCCTTTTGGGGGCTTGAGGAACAGGGGGTCAGGGCAAACAGAGGTCTTGGTGCTGGCTCGGGATGGGGCCTAAGAGTCATAGTTACTGATTTCATTTCCAATAAGCCTAGGTTTGTCACATTGGTTTCCCAATTTTTTTTAAATAAGAATTCTAAAAATAAATAAATAAAGCTACCTTGTTTGGGCTCAAACAGATCCTTGTACACGCGTGGTCAATACAGCATTATTCACAATACTGGAGAGGTGGAAACAACCCAAGTGTCTACCTGCAAATGAATGGATAAACTGAATGTGGTCTACACATACAGTGGAGTATTATTCTGCCATTTAAAAAAAATTTTTTTTTTGCCTAGCCCACGTGGCTCATTGGTTGAGCATTGACCTATGAGCCAGGAGGTCACGGTTTGATTCCTAGCCAGGGCATATGCCCAGGTTGTGGGCTTGATCCCCAGAGAGGGGTGTGCAGGAGGCAGCCAATCAATGATTCTCTCTCATCATTGAAGTTTCTATCTCTCTCTCCCTCTCCCTTCCTCTCTGAAATCAATTAAAAAAATTTTTTTTAAATGCTAATCTTTAAAAAATAAAAAAGGAAATTTTAGTACACCCTACAAGATGGATGAACCTTGAAAATGTTATGCTAAGTGAAAAAAAAATCCAGTTATGAAAGGACAAGGTATTAGCTTGTCCTTATCACAAAATAGCACAGATTGTCAGGCTTAAACAGCAGAAATTTATCTTCTCACAGCTCTGAAGGCTGGAGGTCCAAAATCAAGGTGTGGATAGATTTATTTTTTCCTGAGGAGAGCAGCTCTCCTTGGATTGCAGATGGCCACCTTCTCACTATATCCTGACATCGTTACCTCTCAGTCTGTATTATGTGTCCTAATCTCCTCTTCTTATATGGGTACCAGTCATATCAGATTCAGATCCATATATATGAGCTCATTTTACCTTAAGTACCTCTATGAAGACCCTATCTCCAAGCACAGTCACATTCTGAAGTACTGGGGGTTAGGACTGCAACATATGGATTTGCTGGGAGACACAATTCAGCCTGTAATAGATAAATATTATATGATTTATATGAAGTGCCTAGAACAAGCAAATTCAGAGAAGCAGAAAGTAGAACAATTGTTGCCAGGGGCTGGAGGGCAAGGGTCACAGGAGTTACTGTTTAGCAGGTAGAGTTTCTACTAAGAATAATGAAAAAGTTCTGAAGATGAATGTAAGTGGTAATGGTTGCACAACACTGTGAATATACTTAATGACACTGAATTATACATTAAAAATTGATATAATGGTAAATTTTATGATATATGTGTGTGTGTGTATTTACAATAATTTTTAAATGAATAAACAAAGACTTTGGAAAATAAGAGAGATTAAAAATGAGGGTAGAGCTTTTTCTGCCACCATCTTGGTTCCGCGTTCCCCGCACAAAATGCCCGGTGAAGCTACAGAACCCGTCCCTGCTACAGAGCAGGAGTTGCCACAGCCCCAGGCTGAGACAGGGTCTGGAACAGAATCTGACAGTGATGAATCAGCACCAGAGCTCAAAGAACACGATTCCACACAGGCAACCGCACGACAAGCGACAAGCTTGGCTGGCGGCGGCAGCTAAAATCCATGAAGAACTAGTCAGTAAAGCAAAACAGAGCCGGAGTGAAAAGAAGTGCCGGAAGGCTATGTCCAACCTGGGCCTTCGACAGGTTACAGGGTCTACTAGGGTCACTACACAGAAATCTAAGAATATCCTCTTTGTCACCACAAAACCTGATGTCTACAAGAACCCTGCTTCAGATACCTACCTCGTTTTGGGGGGAAGCCGAGATTGAGGATTTGTCTCAGCAAGCACAGCTAGCAGCTGCTGAGAAATTCAAAGTTCAAGGTGAAGCTGTATCAAACATTCAAGAAAACACAGACTCCAACTGAACAAGAGGAGAGTGAAGAGGAAGAGGTTGATGAAACAGGTGTGGAAATTAAGGACATAGAATTGGTCATGTCACAAGCAAATGTGTCAAGAGCAAAGGCAGTCCGAGCCCTGAAGAACAACAGTAATGATATTGTAAATGCTATTATGGAGTTAACCATGTAACCATCTAAAAAGGAAGACCCTTTTTCTGTGTGTTTCAAAAGAGTTCGTGCAGCTTGGTTTGAAATTTGTACTGTTTCTATCATTAATAAAATTATGGCTTCTTGTGAGATGAAAAAAAGAGGGTAGACATAACTGAAGATAACCCCTTAGATCATAAACACTTTTTTATTTTTTTATTTTTGTTAATCCTCATCTGAGGAAATTTTCTCCATTGAGTTTAGAGAGTGGAAGGGAGGGGGAGAGACAGAGAGAAACATCAATATGAGAGAGACATTAATTGGTTGCCTCCCCACATGTGCCCCAACTGAGACCAAGGATCAAACCTGCAACTCATGACCAGGAATCAAATCCATGACCTGTGCAGGCCGATTCTCTAACCACTGGGAACATCAGGCAGGACATAAGTCACAAATTCTTAAACAGACCTCACTTCGCCTATGAAATCTCCACACTGGTTTCATTCCACATCAGCCACCACCACTGCACCACCTTCCAGGGCAAAAGCCGCCCCTTCCCCAGCTCAGTAATAAGCAGAAGCTGCCATACTTCCCTGGCAGGAGAGCTACCATGACCACGAAGAGTTTTCCCAGGGCAAGGCATATCCATTGCACTATGGATGTGCTGCCTCCTGTGATTTCCCCTAATGTGGGAAACTCCACTGCGCAATTTGTGGTAGTGGGGGACTGTGTTCCTGCATGCATGCATGCATACATACATATGTACATACATACTAGTACATACATGCATAAAAGCTGCAAGAGTCCTCAGCTTAAGGGTCCTCACCTTCACATGGTTCCTATAGTTTGAGCCTTCATTTGGCAAGTGACTTGCTAGATTAATCCATGCCTGAAACAGTTCCTCAAGGGGCTGGGGAAACCAAGTGGGACCCTGACAATGCAGGCCTCTGTCTGCATCCACGCTACACTCAGCACTGACACAGTGCATGAAGTAACTCTTTGGAGAGCATTTTCCCATATATCTTAGTAATTATAGGTCACCTATCATAGAAGGACCAAAATTCCCACTCACAGCAGGAATCTCCTCCATGATAACTCTGACAGATGTATATCCAGCCTCTGTTTGAATATCTTCAGTGACAGGAACTCACTACCGGAGAGCACCCACTCCACTGTTTTGAATATAATGTGAAGTCTAGAACAACATCTCCCCACCTGCCACCTCAACTTGCCTCCCACAGTCAGGGACACGAACCATGAGGATCCCATGGTGAATAGAGACCATCTCTCCCTTAATCTCAAAGAAGCAGCCCCCCACTAACCCCCAGTGCCTGGCCAGACCACTGACATTTCCATCTATCCACAAGCAAATGAAATTTCCAACCATTTTCTTTGTGACCAGAATTTTCCAAGCATCCTGTCTTCCTCACAGGGCAAGAGGCAATGTGAGAGAGGCAAGTATCAACAAACTAACCTCAAATCACTTTCCTGTTTCCTCTTTCGATTCTGAGGGTGATCACTGAGACAGGCTACACCCAGGGGGACCGATGACTTGTACCTCCTCTTAGCTCTTTTAACACCAGGAGTGCGGAGGGGACTGCAGGTTTGGGAACTCATTCCTTTACACAGCTATGAGATTTAGGGCTGGTCCTGGCCTGCAGCCCCCAGTCCTGTGCCTTCCTCTAGTCAGCAGGTGCTCTTGTCAATCAACAGAAGAAACTTGCAACTCAGCAGGGAAGAAGAAGAGAGGGAAACAAGGCAGGGGATGGTGCTAACCCCACTCCAGCCCAGGACGTTTAGGAAACAGGACGGCATGCAGAACTCAAATGAAAAAGACCCTCCTGGCTCTGGCCGGCTGCTCAGTGTTTAGAGCATCGGCCAGTGGACTGAAGGCTTGTGGGCTTGATTCCTGGTCAAGGACACATTCCTCAGTTTTCCCAGCCCCAGTAAGAAGTGCATGCAGGAGGCAACCAATCATTGTGTCTCTCTCATAGATGTTTCTCTCTCTCTCCCGCTCCTCCTCTCACCTTTCCTCTCTCTAGAAATCAATGAAAAAAATAGCCTCAAGTGAAGATTAACAACAACAACAAAAAGAGGAAAAACACAAATGACACAGGAACAGCAGCATCCAGGAAAGCACAGAGGGGCAACTGGATAAAGAAGGAGCAGTGAAATGTACTCGGGTGGGACAGGGTGGAAGCCAGAGCCATCAAAAATATGAGGCTAAGGAGGAGAAGCAAGATGGCAGCATAAGATAAACACCGTAAACGCAGCCGTGCACAACTATTTCAGAATAACCATGAAAAGAAAACACGGACACCACTCACACCCACAGGAAGGCTGGCTGAGTGAAAATCCGACAACTAGAAAGAAACAGACTCAGAGGAGTGGCGGAAGCAAAGTACAGAGGTACGGAGGCGCGCGCACAGGGCTCGGGGAGAGGGCTAGTGCCGGAGGATGCAGTTCTTTTCCAAAACGGAGAGAGCCACAAGCTCCCGGTGGTTCTGAACTCCAGTTCCAGGCACACACCCAGAGAAGGGGGACTAACTGGAATTGGGAGGAAATCCAAAGCGGGTTTCTCTCAGCGTTGCTTGCAGCAATTACTGTGAGACACAGAGACCCAGTGTCTCTCAGCGCAGGGCTGAGAAGCGGCCATAGCTATTTGCTCCACCCTGCCCTGCAAACTCCCCGAGGCCCCGCCCCTCCCAAGCTGCATCAGAGGCTTTTGCATATAAAAGGCTGAGAAGCCTAAGGCAAAGGCTAAATCAACACCTCCTTAAAGATACAAGAGCCAGCCTCACCCAGTGGCCAGAGTGGGACCATCCTAAATAAAACTCAGATCCACAAGGAACACACTCAGGGCAGACGCAGTGAGCACAAAAGCCCC